>CAUYRH010162708.1:0-10380 GCA_963574655.1 Perodicticus potto | reverse complement strand
CCTGTGGCTCAGCGAGTAGGGCACCAGCCCTGTATACCAAAGGTGGCAGGTTCAAACCTGGCCTCGGCCAAACTGAAAAAAAAAAAAAAGATGGGTGGATTGCTTGACCTCAAGAGTTTGAGACGCCTCTAAAAAAAATAGCCAGGTGTTAGGAAAAAAAAAAAAGAAAAATAGCCAGGTGTTGTAGTGCACACTTATAGTCGCAGCTACTTGGGAGGCTGAGGCAAGAGAATCACTTGAGCCCAGGAGTTTGAGGTTGCTGTGAGATACAACATCACAGCACTCTACCGCTCAAAAAGCAAAAGAAGTACGTCTTCTTTTTTATGTTATTAGTAGCTAAAATTTTAAAATTCCGACTTGGCACCCGTAGCATAGTGGTTATGGTGCCAGTCACATACACCCAGGCTGGCAGGTTCAAACCTGGCCCAGGCCCTGTAAACAACAATAACAACTGCAACAAAAATAGCCGGGCATTGTGGCGGGCACCTGTAGTCCCAACTACTTGGAAGGCTGAAGCAAGAGAATAACTTAAGCCCAGGAGTTGGAGGTTCCTAAGAGCTGTGACGCCAGGGCACTACCAAGGGTGACATAGTGAAACGCTGTCTCAAACAAAAATAAATAAATAAATAAATAAACTTTTAAATTCCGATATTTAGCTTCAATAGAGATAATATACGCACTTTTTTTTTTTTTTGAGACAGAGTCTCACTATGTCACCCTCAGTAGAGTGCTGTAGCGTCACAGCTCGCAGCAACCTCAAAGTCCTGGGCTTAAGCGATTCTCTTATCTCAGCCTCCCAAGTAGCTGGGACTATAGGCACCCACCACAATGCCTGGCTATTTTTTTTTGTTGCAGTTGTCATTGTTGTTTAGCTGGCCCAGGCTGGGTTCCAACTGGCCAACTTGGGTGTATGTGGCTGGCGCCATACCCACTGAGCTGTGAGATACAACATGAAGTGTCTATATCGGGTGCCACTCGATATAGACACTTCAAGTTACATTCATCAGTAGTCTTAAGAGTAACCAAAATAGGCTTTGCGCCTGTGGCTCAAGTGGCTAAGACGCCAGCCACATATACCTGAGCTGGCGTCTCGAATCCAGCCCTGGCCTACCAAACAACAATGATGGCTGCAACCAAAAAATAGCTGGGTGTTGTGGCAGGTGCCTGTAGTCCCAGCTGACTTGGGAGGCAGAGATAGGAGAATCGCTTGAGCCCAGGAGTTTGAGGTTGCTGTGATCTGTGATGCCATGGCACTCTATCCAGGGAGACAGCTTGAGGCTCTGTCTCAAAAAAGAAAAGTAACCCAGATACAGAAAATCATCTGTTTTTGTTTTTACTCTTCATTAACCTGAAATTAAAAAAAAAAAAAGACTAAAACAAAAAAAAGAAAACCATCTATTTTATAGTATAGAATAAAGCTGTTATTTTTTTCTGAGTAAGATTCTTTTTTTTTTTTTTTTTTTTATTGTTGGGGATTCATTGAGGGTACAAAAAACCAGGTTACACTGATTGCATTTGTTAGGTAAAGTCCCTCTTACAATCATGTTTTGCCCCCAAAAGGTGTGGCACACGCCAAGACCCCACCCCCCTTGCTCCTTCTGTAAGATTCTTATCTATCAAACTAAGAGACACTGATATGGGAAAACTAACCTTTTAAAAATCTCCTTTGAGTGGGAATTTTAAGCATTACCTTCCTCATTATATTCAGGTCTGTCAAATGTTCCATCTTAGTTGAGGCCTTCCTTGACCACCTTATTTAAAAATACCTACTTCCTCACTCCCTATTTCCCTTTTCTTTTTTTTTTCTTGTTTTTTTTTTTTTTTTTAAATTTTTGGTATTCATTGAGGGTACAAAAATTCCTGTCTCCCTTTTCTGTTTTAGTTTTCTCCATGTACTTAATCATCAACTTGTGCTATATATTTTATTTGTTTATTGTTTATTGTCTGTCTCTCCTCCACACACACCCCCCACACTCACATACTGGAATGCAAGTCAGCTCTCTTTGTTCACTCCTGTATCCCCAGCACTTGACTCATCATAGACATTGAAATTATTTATTAAATTAATGAATTTTTCAAAAGCAGTATGAAGATTATAATATAAAAATAAATATAAAATAATTAGTTCTCTTAGCAATGCTATTGTCTTTGTACTCACAGGATAGAAGATCTTGGAGTTGTGGTAGATTGCCTTCCTGTGCTCACTAATAGGTAAAAATAATCTTTTTATGTAAAGAAGTAAGCTTAAAGAAGGTCAAATTATGTCCTGTTCATATTTTTATAACTTATTATTTCTTTATTTTAGTTTACAGGAAGAAAAACAATATATCTCCCTTGGCTGCTGTGTAGATTTGTTGCCTCTAGTAAAGTCACTGCTTAAAAGCAAATTTGAAGAGTAAGTGCTGATCTTAATCTTGATTCATTTTTCTTTTTCAATATCATTGATTTTGTGTTTTGTGAGTACATAGTAGTAGATTGGGCTTTATGAGACATGCATGGTTTTAATTTTTAAAGAGGTTTTATTAAAAAATTAGGAAAAGAGGGCAGCACTTGTGGCTCAGTGAGGCGGGCACCAGCCCCATATACCAAGGGTGGGAGGTTCGAACCCGGCCCAGGACAAACTTCAACAAAAAAATAGCCGGGCATTGTGGCATGCACCTGTAGTCCCCGCTACTCGGGAGGCTGAGGCAAGAGAATCGCCTAAGCCCAAGAGCTGGAGGTTGCTGTGAGCTGTATGATGCCAGGGAAGACTCTGTCTCTTAAAAAAGAAAAAAGGAAAAGAATATGAAGTGACTAAAGAACAATTACAAAAGCATTTATAAACAAGTTACATGAAATAGAATTTTTTGAAATAGATCATGAAAGTAGTGAAATACATTTTTAAAAGGAAGAAGATCAATGTTTATATGGATTTTTGGAAAGGGAGAAAATAACATTTTTTATAAAGATTTCTTAGGTGAAAACACTTGAATTTTGTAACAAAATGTCATTTCAGATATGTAATAGTTGGTTTAAACTGGCTTCAAGCAGTCATTAAAAGATGGTGGTCAGAACTATCATCCAAAACAGAAATTATAAATGATGGGTAAGTATACCTTTAAAAATGAATTCATGCTGAAAATTTCTTTGAAAAGCAGCTTGTGGGCAGCTTGCATAGCTCAGTGGGTAGGGTGCCAGTCACATACACCAAGGCTGGCGGTTTTAAATCCAGCTTGGGCCAGCTAAAACAACAATGACAACTGCAACAACAATAACAACAAAAAAAATAGCCAGGTGTTGTGGCTTGGGCCAGCTAAAACAACAATGACAACTGTAGCAACAATAACAACAAAAAAAATAGCCAGGCGTTGTGGTGGGTGCCTGAAGTCCCAGCTACTTGGGAGGCTGAGGCAAGAGAATCGCTTAAGCCCAAGTTTGAGGTTGCTGTGAGCTGTGATGCCACAGCACTCTACCCAGGGCAACAGCTTGAGACTTTCTCAGAAAAAAAAGAGAAGAAAAAAAAAGCATCTTGATTAAACTAGGTAATAATTTTATTCTGTGATCATCAGTATATAATATTTATTCTTTTCTTTTTCAGAGAGATAGTATCTTGAGATATTGTTCATTTGTGAAAAGCATACCTGGAAATTGAATTCCACAGCCTAGTAATCATCCGGGGGAGGATCCTACCCTTCATTTTAGAAGGAAAAAGCAGAATAGTCATTTAACCCTCATATCCATTATCTGAAAAGAGATGCCTGTGGTTGAATTATGAATGGAAGCAACCTGCAGGTTCTTTTGGCTGCCTAGAATTTAACTTGTTTAACATAAACTATTAAATCATCGTTGATGATTACAATTCTGAAAACTATAATAATCATAATTTAAGTATTGCCTTGATGTGAAAATATGTGGGTTTTTTTTTTTTTTTTTTTTTTTTACCAGAGTAGCTAGATGATCATGCTGCCACACAATAAAAATAGGATATCCTAACAGTCTTCTTAAAGTTCGTAATTTTCTTTCTAGGAACTCAAAATTTTCCACTTCATACCCAAGAACAAGTCATACAAATGTTTCAAATGGCCTAGTTGTTTTCTTACCTGCTTTGACAACTCAATAACCTTTAATTTTCATGAATGACATGTATTATTTTTAATGGTTGTTTAACTTTAAATAACATAATTTTCTCGTGATGAACGCTTAAATATTTTTAAACTGTTTCCTTAAATATATTTACTACCAATATCCATATTCTATTATATTTGCTTTCTTATTTTTCTTCCTTCTTTGTTTTCTCCTAGAAATATTCAAATTTTAAAACAACAGTTAAGTGGATTATGGGAACAAGAAAACCATCTTACTTTGGTTCCGGGATATACTGGTAATATAGCTAAGGTAATCTATATTTAAGCTTTAAAAACAGACATAAAAAGCTAGAAGCAATATATTATTATTATACATTTTAAATGAACTTTTTGGTACTTTCTAATAATGTCTAAAGTCAATTTCATATTTGCAAGTACTTAAGATCCTTTGGGCATGATTGTGACCTTGGGAGGAAGCACAGGAATTACCCATTGAATGTATTTCATCTATAGCCACAGACATGCTTTGTCAGGGGATATTTAAAGAAAATTTTAATCAGAGAAAAATATTTAGAAAAAGAATTCTTCTGGATTCTTAACAGCATCAGAAAACAGAAAGATGAGAAATTCAGGAAACATGAAACGAGGAACACAATCAAATGGTTCTGGAGTATTAATTTTTATTTTGCTTTTTCTTAATGTCATACTTTTTAAGAACATAAACTGTTAAAATCATAGAGTGAATCTGACATTGGTCTTTGCTGATTTACTTGTCTCTTAAGGAAAAGGTACATTGCTAGTTTGAATTTTAATATTTAAACTCTTGAAAGCATTGGTAGCTTAAATGGAAGAAAAAAATTGTTAAGAAATATTTTCACTCTATTTCACTGGGCATACTGCTGTTATAAATGGACATTAGCTAGGAATATGAAAGCTTTTTTGATTTAAACAATATAGTTTTCTAAATAAGGGGATTTATGTCATGGGCTAACTTGTAAAGTTCTTCAAAAAAAAGAAAGAAAACTATATATCAAGTGTGTCACTACTGTATGATTTTATTGTATGAATTCTCAGTCATGAAAAATCTTGAAAACAGATACCAATTTCCCAGAAGATTTTTGTTGTTTTAGGTTTTTAGAACATATATTACATGTCACTTGCTCTGAAGGAGCCTTGTATTTTGGATAGTAAAAATGAAAGATAATTGTTCTCTTAGAAATTTGCTTTCCATTGTAATTTTTTACAAAGGGAGAAGGTTTATTACGAAAATGACCTTAAGGTACCATTTATTATTGAGGACAATATTGAGTGATTAAAAGTTCAATGTGAAGTTCCCTAAGTTATGATAAAACCTGTATTATAAAATTAAACCCTCAATTAATTTGTAATTTTTTGATGGAAGAAATGAGAGAGGCTATCATCAAACTGGCCTTTAATTTATATAGCACTGATAGAATTGCTGTTAGAATGCTCATAGAAGGTTAGCTGTGAATGCAGAGTTGTTTGAACACAAGAATCAAAACATTCACTCACCACTTACCATTTATGGATCACATACTATGTGCCAGGCCCTGTGCTGAAAAAATGGAGACAAAAAAAAAAAGTTGAGTGTAACATGTCTTTTACTCTCAAAAGGTCACAAAGAGAAAGTAAGGCAAATCAAGCAACAAAAAGGGAAATGAAAGTAGATTATACGTGTTTTTACTGTACTGACTAATGAATTGTTTTTGTTTTATCCTTCAAGGATGTAGATGCTTATTTATTACAGTTGCATTGAGAGATTTCATCTATTAAAGACCACTTGGTTTTTTGAAACATCCCTGGACTATGATTTACAAAAAAGACCTCCTCTGAGAAATGTGAACTGTGGAAGAAATCAAAAACATTTTTCTTTTTAAAAAGCCACATAGTGAAACCACTAATAAAGCCCTAACAATCTACTTCACATTGAAGTGGAAAAATATCCAACAGGAGCAGCTTCAACTTCAATGAGGTGAAAGTGCACTATGAAGGTTGTTCACCTTTGCTGCATTTGGGATTTATATGGTTATTTGGTAACATTGTTTAAGAACTACTGGGTCTTAATGCAATCTTGCATAAGAATATAATTTATACTATGTGAAAAAATAAGACAGAACTTACTATTAGAAACTACAAAGACCAATCATACACATTTTTTAAGATTTGTTTTATGAAAAAGCACGTAAATGTGTGCAGCTATTTTCTTATGTTGAAAAGACTCAAAGTTAAAAACATCATAGCAAAAATCAATATTAAAAATTTTTGTCCACACTGAGATACTGTGTATACAAAATGCCTTAATTATTAATAAGCCAATGTGTTATGATACCAATATCTGCTTAAAAAAATTAAAACCAACCATGCTTTTTGCATGATAAAATCATGGAATTAAATCAGGTGAAACATATTGTTGGTGAAACATATTCCATACTTTTTTTAAAACTTAAAGAATGTTTTTAGTATTTCAGATCTTTTCTCCAGAATCAGCATGTCTCATATGTATGTGTTATCCGTATCTAAAGAAAAAGGTGAATATGTATGAGTGTTTAACTGGATGTGTCTTTGGACTTGGCTAATTTATATTCACTTTTTATTGTTTATAGATATCTAATATTTTTCATTTCTGTATCATTTAAACTTCTTTCATTTGAGTAAATCCACTAAATATTTCTATTTTTTGCTTTTTTTAGTTTGGATTTTATATAAATTCTAATTCTTTTTCACTACATATATTTTAAAGAGTTACATAAAATGCTTTAGACTTGTTTACAGTTAATGCTGACCTTGTATTTTTAATTCTGACACTTTAGGTCACTACCTCCTCTAATGGTTACTATGACATGCCAGCAGATTGTATGAGCTTTTTTTTAAATACCATGTTTAGTGTCAACAATCCCAAATCTGAAATGTCTTAACAGCTCTAAATCTTACCTCTTTTGAAAGTGATTGGGGTTTAATGCCTCTACTGGCGGTTCATACATCACGTCATCTTTAATATGCCTGAAAGGTATCTGAGCAAAGATTTTTAGTAATTGAATTTCTCTACAGTATTCCTTCAAGCATTTGAATGTAAATCTTTAGCATTTACCCATTTAGTGACTACTGATAAGAATCTCAACCATATTTCTTGCTTTAAAAGTGTTCCCTTTCACTGAGTTCCATTTTTGTATAGCTATATTTCATAGAGCTATGTAGTAATCGCAGTAAACATCAATTGTAATGATTAGTTATTTTCTTAAATCTTTAGATTAGAATAATTCCAGATTATTGCACTTCTGTGATTTGAGAGGTGAGTTATTTAAGGAGTCATTTTTCAGAACATGGGGATTTGAATTGTTAGCCTATATTATCTCTGAAACTTTAAGATGATGAAATATATCCCTTCACAGTCCCTATTCCTTTAACTATCGTTGTCTTATCTAACAGTTTAAACTGCTTAATTTGGTTGGAGTCTGGTGCTAATGAAGCTAAGGATAGAAGTGTGATCCTTTCATAAGTTCATTAACTTCACACACATACCAAATGATTTTATGGCTACAGATTGCACCTTCCCTCAGGTATTGATCTCACAAATTCAACTGTTGGTCCTAAGGAAGATGGTGTGAATACCATAGCATAAACTCTTCACTGTAAATGATATAGTTACTCAAGTAATTGGTATATGTGATCCTGTATACTTTATATCTAATATTTAATATATTTAAAATAAGATATCTAAAATACCGTATAATTTTTATTTCGACCAGTATTAAATTATACTGAGTCAGATATTTTCTGTATTTTTCTGAGTCAGATCTTTGACTTAAACAGTATCAAAATTAAAACTAATAAATCAAACTTATTTAGACATTAAATATAAATACAAATGAAATATAGTAAGAAAGGTATTGTTCTAGTAATACTGAATTCTTATTTCTAAACTTAGGTTTGTTGAAGGCAAGTGGCTAATACTCCATTTTATATACTCAGAGCTATGTAAGGCTACGGTTTTAACTTATAAAGATACTCAGTAGTATACACTCCTAATTTCTGTTCTTTGGCCTTTACAGTTTACCTTACTACCTACCTCTTTCAGTTATTGAGTAGTGATTAGTATTGGATGATTTTAAGATTCTTGGATAAAAGATGTTAGATCAAGAAACATTGTGAAACATTATTATTGCTGTTAAGCTCTTTTCATGCTACAGCATTTTACTTTGAACAGTGTTGATCCCCAGAAAGAGCCAAAGAAAGTGTTTACAAAGTATTTTGGCTGTTGTATTGATCTAGATTAGGATAATTGCTGTCTGTCATTGTTCATTTGTTGCTGTGCTGCTAAGCAGTATACAGAACTAAGGGACTACCTAAAGTCTCCATGCCATTTTAGCTCTTCTATCTTCTTAGGTTTTTAGCTCTTCTACCTTCTTAGGTTTTCTATACTTGACTTTGCTAACTTTTCAAGTATAGGGGCAGGTAGTTTATTGAAATGATAGAGGGTTATAATCAAATAATTTACTTCTAGAGATAAAGTTAATGAATTATATAAAGAGTGATTATAGTCAGAATAAGGGTTAAAAGTTAGGAAGCAAGTATTATCAGGTTTTTTAAAATTAATCTTCTCGAGGTAATTTCAGAGATAGTTGGCACCAGTTATTTACATGATTCTTGAGATATGAAAATTGGATATAAGTATTTATATATATTTTGGAGAATCATAAATACCAGCACTGAACTCAAAAAACTACTGAAAAATTAAATCCTAATGCCTCTAAATATACTGATACCTGTCCTATCTTAACCTTAAACAAGGTAGTGTGGGTTCAATGCTATATTTCTTGCCTTTGAAACAGTAGTTTTCTCAGATGTTTTGCCAGGTTGATATAACTAACAGCAAATGGATAACTAATTGGAGTGATGATTATTAGCTACTGAATGCTGATAATAGAAATCAAATTTAAATGCTCACTTAGTTACTTAAGTTAACCAAGAAGTCCAGAAGAGCAAGATTCAAGTAAATACTTTATCAGTCACTCCCAGTTATCTTTATTCTTATTTAAGAATAAAATGGTAATGTCAGTAAACATGTTTATTTAAAGAAAAAAAGTAAAGAATTATAAGCAGCTGACTCAACTGGAGTGATCTATTTGGATACACTGAATCTTTTTTTTTTCTTTTTTTTTTGAGACAGAGTCTCGCTATGTCGCCCTTGGTAGAGTACTATGGTGTTGTCACAGTTCACAGCAACCTCAAACTCTTAGGCTTAAGCGATTCTCTTGCCTCAGCCTCCTGAGTAGCTGGGACTACAGGCACCCACCACAACGCCCAGCAGTTTTTTGGTTGCAGTTGTCATTGTTCAGCAGGCCCAGGCCAGGCTGGGCTTGAACCTTCCAGCCTTCGTGTATATGGCCAGCACCCTACTCACTGAGCTACAGGTGCTTCCCTGGATATACTAATTCTTATCTTTCAGTCCAGACTTACTTTCTGGATTACCTTAAGTGAAATAGTATTGCTGGATGTCTGTTGGTAGGTATTTACTCCTATGGTATTCTTTCTTCCTTAATTTCTAGTTCTTCTAGCTACAAAAATTGTCATACAACTCTGTAGCATACTGTACCTCTTTTTTATTCTGTAACGGGAGTGTAGAATAAAAAGTTCATCCTTGAACATAGTATGCTTCTAATTTGTAATATAGCTTCATTGATTCAGTGATAGCACCAACTATAACAATAAAAGTAAATATTGCATTTTAAACTTAGTACATTTTCCAATGCTGTGTTTAAAATAATATATTTAAAATACTGTAGTCATTATAATCTCTGGGTCAAATTATTGACTTAAAATTATCTTCTAAAATCAAACCAGTAAAAATTAAGTACAACTACAAATACAACATTTAGTATATACCTCAGTGTTTTCTCTTATAGGCTATAAGAAGTCATAAAGCACAATAAAAAAAATCATTGTCCACCAGTAATTTCACAAAAAGGCAGCCCCATAGCTGCCAATTTGTCACAGCAAAGATTGTTGTATATTACTGCTTTTATATACAGAATGATTACTCGCTCAACCAAGAAGTTTTCAGATGGCAGATGCCAAGAGTTCAGATAAGAATTCAGCCCCCAAATATTTTTGAACTAGTGTTGATTCTTTTTTGTTGTTGTTGTTGAATCATAGTTGAGTACATTAGTGCAATCAAGGGGTACAATGTGCTGGTTTCATATATAATCTGAAACATTTTCATCAAACTGTTTGACATAGCCATCATGTCATTTTCTTAGTTATTGTATGAAGACATTTGTATTCTGCATTTAGTAAG
>CAUYRH010162705.1:0-19662 GCA_963574655.1 Perodicticus potto | reverse complement strand
GTGAACAGTTTATTAAGAATTAAACAAAGGTATGATGTGATACAGTACAAGCAAGACACTCAAGATAGGTATAATAGTACTACTCACACAAAAACTTAATGTTAATGTTTAACAATTCTCGTATTTGAACAGTGGCACATTGGCTCCTAACTCTGAGGAACACAGATGTGTGTCCATAAATCCTGCAGATATGACGGAAGATCAATGGTTTCATATGGTGATTTTTAAAAATCTTTTTAAGGGCTTTGCATACACCCTCTCTCAGTGTTGAGGGGAAGTAGCCCCACCAGAAAGTTTTATTAGGAAAAACAGATAGAGCAGTTCCCCATTTTCATGGAATTCTGACCGTGAGGCTTACCCTTGCTTGGAAATATATTGTGCTAAATGGAATTTTCACACATCCCAGCCAGTGCCTCTCAACGCGAGTGTGCGTTCCATGTCCTCTTTCCCGGTCATCCTAAGGAAGAGTGGGAAGTAATAACAGTTTAAGAATTCCAGACACTCATCTAATTATCTCGGCGGCAGGAAAGCAGCAAGATTTTAGCTAAAAGCTATTAGGTTAGACAGATTGAGTCACATTTTGGTTCAGACACTTAATTGCTTTTCGACTCTCAGACAGTCAACTGGCCTTGCTGAACTTCAGTTTTCTTATCAATGTGCTAGAGGTTTAACGATCTGTAGGGTTATTTGGAATTAAAACAGACGACGTTTATAAGACACTTGGTACAATTCCTGACACACGCGGAACTCTAGGCCGAAAGTGTAAAAGCCAGTTCTTTCGCCCCTTTCTCGGTTTATACTTGTCGGGTTTCAAATATTTCACACATCAGAAAGGTGGAAGATGTGTTTGGAAATTACACAGTGGGCAGAGGATATGAAAATGACTGCTGACACCTTCCTCAAAGCGAGAACTTACCTCTAAGACATCGTATAGGACTTCATCAAAAATGTTAATGAAAACATCATCTTTCACCGACTGCACGCTGGCGGCGCTGTAATCCCCGTTAGGAGCCCTGTAAAATAACACGTGACCAGGGACTGTGAAAACAGACAGAACCGAGATCATGAGCACTCAAATGTCAACATTTCAGAAATCCTCAAATATGGGCATAGACGTGAGGATTAAAAGCAGTACTTTTTTTTTTTTTTTTTTTTTTGAGACAGAGTTTCACTATGTCGTCCTCAGTAGAGTGTTGTGGTGTCACAGCTCACAGCAACCTCAAACTCTTGGGCTTCAGTGATTCTCTTGCCTCAGCCTCTGAGTAGCTGGGACTACAGGTACCTGCCACAACGCCTGGCTATTTTTTGTTGCAGTTGTCATTATTGTTTTAGCTGGCCCAGGCCGAGTTGGAACCCGCCAACCCTTGGTGTATGTGGCTGGTGCCATAACCACTGTGCTATGGGTGCTGATCAAAAGCAGTGCTTTTATTTCCAGGGTTTGTCTTGTGCAGGGATATTATTTATTATGTAATATGATACCTACCCTCAGATGGAAAGAGCATCAGACCTGAGGCTCAAAGCAGAGACAAACCCTCTGCTGGTCTGTCCTGATGAGTCTGCTCCCAACGCCCACCCTGACCCTGGGGTAAGCTTTGCAAAGAGCCAGCTTCCCAGGACTGAGCTGGCTCAGAGGACGAGCTACCTGACTCCTGGCTGACACTGGCGGGGCTAAGTATATAGACTTCCTGAGCCCCTGGGGCCCAGAGGGTGCTTCTCCAGCAAGACCCTTCACAGATGATGGGTCCATGGTGGTTGATGGTCTCTGCCTCCCACTCACTTTCCCCACAAAAAAGTAAAGCAGCCCAGGAGCGACTTTAGTTTCCTGTGATGTAACCAACCCTGGGGTCAGCCGAGGCCGGCCCAAGCATATCTCTCCCCAGCACAGTTGGAGACTGGGGTACCACATGCATTTTTTGAGCATTTGTCCTTAAGTTTCTTTGTTCTTTTTGCTTGTTCCACGTGTGATAGTTGTATCTATCCCACTTCAGACTTAACTGGTCCTAATCCTTACTCTGTCTCTAATCTCTAATTTAATATGTGGCTTTAATGAAGCCGCCTTCCTTCTTTGGGTTTAATTTCTTTTCCATAAAAGTAGAGGCTGGACTAGGTCATCTCTGAATCACTTCAAGCACTGACCCAATCAGAGCCTATTAAGTATCTAAATCCTTTGAACAAAGTTCTGAGATGCCTGTGTATTTCTGGTGAAGGAGCAAGTGTAACTTACAGGAACTGATTAGTTTCAGATTTCCTCATGGAGAGACAAGGAAGGAAAACCAGAATGGGGCAGTGGGGGCAAAGGAAAGAGAAAGTCGGGCTGTGAGAAGCACAAGTCGCCCAGCAACGGGGCCTGAGTTTCACAAGGTGGACATTGTTCCATTTTTATCCTTGGATGAAGTCAGCTATAGGACAAGAGGAAAAACACTTGATATCAGGATACCTGGTTCCTGGTCCAGCTCACTGGCTACAGAATCTTTCACCTCAGCCATTTCTCACTGAGTCTCTGATTCCTTCATATTTCTTCAAATTGTGTGGTTGTTCTCTAAAGAGAAAACATGCTTACCGGAATGGAAGTTCAAGTTCTTCATTCCAACTGGGGTTTGGCCCTTCAGCTGTACTTGTGTGGCAGATCGTTCGTTGAAAAGAGACTTCCACGAAAGGACGCACTAAAACCTTAAAACCAAGAACAAATCCTAGGACTCCGTAATAGTTCATTGAACTGTTCTGTTAATAGCAAAAGTAGAATATGTTTGCTAAATAGTATGTTTTCAAGGAAAGTGAAGCAGAGAGCAGTTCATGAAATTTATGGGCGATTCTTAAAAACTGAAGGGGCAAGACGCCAAGCTGGAGTCCAGTGTCTGGCCTCTCACCTGGCCGAGGGGGTAGTCGGCACTGTGGGTTGGGCTCTGTGTGCTCGGGGAGGCCGCACGCTTCTCACTGAATGTCCTCGAAGACCTCGATGGCTGCTGGAATTTGCTAGGAGAGAAAATGTATGAAAGAAATAAATGGCAGGGGAGGGTGAATCACTCAGGGAGACAGGCTTCCTGAAGGTTGCCGTCATTTCGGGAGGCTTTCAGTATGCCTGGGTCCCCCCAGGCACCCAGCGATTACTAGAGCCTTCCCCAACCCCCACTCCTAGAGAACAGAGGAAAATGTCATCTTCTCTCTCCCCCCATCAGGGGGTCACGCTGAATGGGACCTGCCGCCCTCCATAAATGACAGCCTCCATCCCTCTCAGGTGGGAGGCTTACTGACCAGCCTGTCTGCCCCCATCCAAGTCCACTGTATTTTCTTTGAACCTGCACTCTCCAGGGACCCCAAGCTCCATAACCGACATCTCTCTCTGGGCCTGCCGAGCCTCATGTGGAGAGGGAGGTGCAGGGACTTCTAGCTTGAGTTTGAATCGGTAGGTCTTACCTTCTTCCCTCTTCTGAGCTGCCATTCTCAAAAGAGCAAACAAAGGCCATCTGCAGAGTGCCTCTTCCAGACACCTTCCACCTCCTCCCAACAACCCGCTTGAGCGTTATGGTCTGCCAAGGGCTTCACAGTCATCACTGGGCAGAGTGCAGACTGTGTCTTCCTTACCAACCTGTTACCTTTTCATAGCTGAGCTTGCAGACAAACTAAATGGGATATTTAGCCCAAAAGCTACTAGGAAAAACTCTTCTTGGAAAAGCCATCAATTAACAAACATTGGCTTCGTTTCTTCTATATTTGAGGACCTGTGTTAGACTCCAGGCTTCAAAGACGAATAGGATAGTGTGTCAGCTCAGACCAGACTGGAAGCAGATGTGTAAACAAAGAGATAAAGTGAGACGCATGTTGGTGGAAGGGATGGGCGTAGGCTGTGGGGGCACAGTGGGGAGGTGAAAAGCCCTGCTCTGGTGGCTGCAAGGGTAGTGGGTGAAGATCTGGACAGATTTAGTGGAAGACTTGACCTCTGAGCTGCCTGGATGCATGGACATTGAACTGCACAGCACACAGGACTCTCCCTGGGATTGTATGAATGAAATGATTTGACACTGAAAAATATTCAGTAGAGGCAAAAAATAAAAGAGACACCTATAGGTTCTATTTTAAAAAGCAGCTTTTCACCCCACATTTGAGCTTTGAGGCAAACGGGGAAGAGGAGGTAGGCGACAGGGCTCAAGAAAGCAAGGCGTGACAGGGGTCCAAGGGCGTGTGTGACATTGCAAGTAGCAAAGAATTAAGATTAGGTGGTGAGGATAAGCTGTTCTGAAATAAGTCCACGGATTAGTAAGGAAGACAGGGCAAAATGGTGGGGTAAGAGGAAGAGTGGAGAGACAGAAATAAATTAAAGGAAAGGAACGCGGGAAGGCAGGAAAGAAGACACCGAGGGCCAGAGCGGTGGTCCTCTGTGGGGCCAGTGATGGACGACCTTGGCCATGCCACTCACACCCTTTTCACTTCCATTTTCCCTTTTGTGAAATGGATGCAGTGATATTAGTAAGAGTTAAATGCATGGTGCTAGAACACAGTGAACACACAGTAATTGCTGCTTTCTCTTATAACGCCAGTAAGGGACTTGCAGAAAGAAGTTTCGGGTCTTGGTCCTCCCTTCTCAGTTCTCCGAGGGCATTCGGAGCTGAGACTCGTCTGCCCTCGGGTGAAGGTGCCTCGCGGCCCCCGGTGTAATGAGCTGTGGGAGCTGTAACTCATTGCTCTGAACAGATAAAGGAAGCCCCATTAAGCTCATGGCATATGTGTTTCAGAACCTTGGACAGATGCCGTTCCTGCCCCTGCCCAGCTCACACCTTCTCTGAAAACTGTGCCCACCTTTCAGGGCTGGTGTTTCTGACTCTGTCTCTCTGGCTGTCGACAATTAGACCTTAGGTCAACATCTGACCAGGTTACACTGCCAGACTCCCTTCTGAGAGGGTGATGCTCATTTGCTGGTACCCTGGCTGCGGGGACCACTTCCATGACGTGAAAAAAAAAATGAAGCAAACTCCAGAGAGAACCAGGTGAGAGAGACAATGTGGCCTGGAGAGCCGCCTTAATCCCTGCAGTCTGCTGTGTAGTTCAGCTGTTCCCCTTGTCCTTGAGTCTCAATAAATCCCCCTTTAGCCCAGATTGACCGAATGGGGTCTGTTGCTCACAAACAATGGGGTCCTGGCTTCAGAGAAAACCCCTAGACCCTGTTGGATACTAAGTATTGTAAGAATGAGTGCTTGGCTCTGCACCCCCTGTCCCGGGCCTCTCACCTTGCTGTCTGCTTCCTGACCGGAAGGTCGTAGGCCCGGACGATGTTCACCAGCAGCTGTATGTCTCCGTCAGACAGGTTTTGGGCTGTCACCTTCTTCCGTCCTCTTCTCCTTGGCCTCAGAGGTCGCTTTTGTTCTGCCAGCTTGAAAAGGCTTAAGCCCAAAATGCTGACGATTACAGAACAGTATTAGGAAAAGAGAGGTCTGGGCAATTGTGAGACATACTCCCTAAACTCTGCCCCAAGGTCTCCCATGGGCCCCTGAAAAATTCTTTGTCCTTTTAAGGAGGATGGAAATAGCGTAGAAATCCTCCCACCTGGGGGAGGTCCTACTGCACGGATTATTAACATTTATTCTAGGTGCTGCTATCAGGGAAGGAAAGCCACATTCTGGCTGCTACATTTACCCCCTTGTGTCTGCCTAGCCTGGCCATCAGCTCATCAGACGAGCCCGGGGCTCTCCCCCTTCACCTTGGCTCTGGTCAGCCCCTGCTGGAGGACATCAGCCCATCAGACAGATGAGCCCGGTGCTCTCCCCCTTCACCTTGGCTCTGCTCAGCCCCTGCTGGAGGAAGCCTCCTGCATCTGATGCACCTGCCCATCCGTCGCGGTCTGCCTGTTCCTCACGCTGCTGCCTCCCCTTCCCCAGAGACCAGCCCCATCGACTGGACGCCTCGAGCCCCCTTCATGCTCCTGTCAGTGTGCACAGCTGCCCGGGCAGGTCCCAGAACAGCTGGCTCTCTCCAGTCAGGAGCGGGTCTGAAACCGGCTCCAGTCTTTGCCGTTGGGCAAATTCTTTCACCTCTTTAAGTCTCTGTTTCATCATCTGTAAAGGGGATGACAGTCGCTACCTCTTGGGGCTGTTGAGAGGATTAAATGAGGAAGTGTGTGTAAGGTCCCCTGGCCCTGGTCCAGCACTTAGCAGACTTCCTAAAATGGGGACTAATGGGGTGATGACAATGATCACAACACCAGTGCTTACAGGGGAGGGGGTGGGGGGAGGAGCAGAGGGTCCTGTTCTCATTTCTCTCTACCTTTCACTGCCAGGACGAGCAGTAAATACTACGGGGAGGGCGCGAGCAGCAGTCAGTGAATATGGGACGGAGGCCCAGGGAGCACATGAACCAGAGCACAGATGTGACTCTGTGTCTGTATCTGGAAGCTGACATTAATGACCACGCCAAATGACCACGGAACCAAGCTAGCCTGTAGAGCTGGCCACAGGCCGCGGTGCTGTGGCTCTCTGCTCCCTGTAGAGCGTCAGAGCGGGCTGTGCGGCATCTTGGCTGGAGCAGCTCTTTGCAAGAGGCACCTACAGCAGAGAGGAGGCTGTGCAGCCCTCGTCCAGGTGCACCAATGGCTCCAGTGAGAATCCCAAGGAGCTTCCAAGAGCTGCTATTGCTGTCTTTCTCCAGGGTCTTGTCCAGAATAGCTGCCGCCAATGGGCGTCTCCACGTGTGAGGAAGAGTTCTAGCTCAGTATTGTCCATAGGATATTTCTAATCCTTACAAATATGATTTCTAGCTCGGCACTTTCTATATATTTCTAATCCTTACAAATATAATTTCTAGCTAGGTACTTTCTATATATTTCTAATCCTTACAAATATGATTTCTAGCTGGGTACTTTCTATATGATATTTCTAATCCTTACAAATATAATTTCTAATCCTTACCCCATTTCTCAGATGAAGGAACTGAGGCTCACAGAGGTGTAATGGTTTGCAGGAAGCTCGTCATAGAAGGAGGGGACTCAGGTTAACCCTCAGGTGGCTCTGACTACAGAACCCATGTTTTTAATCACTCTGCCGGGAAACCCACCTATCCCAAAGTTAAAGGCGTCTGACACCCAACTTTGCCAGGAGTCCTAAAAGGACAAAGCCTCTTCCTTTATCAATACTTCCTCCCTCCTCTGGAGGTAACACCTCCCGTGAGACTCGGAGGCCTCCATAGCAGTCGCTGTGGGGGCGCCCTGTCAGCTGGGACCATGAAGCACAGAAACATCTTAGTTTAAAGCCAAGAACAAACTGAAATTAAAAGAAGAAAGAACATACCCCGAGCCTTCAGAACTTAATGCAGAAAGTAAAGCAGAAAAAAAAAAAAAAGGAAAAGAAAAGAAAAAACAGCATGAAAAATCATCATCTACGTGTCATTTTCATGACTGTGAAAATATTGAATGAAAGGACGCTGGGCCTGGAGTAGAAGCTGGTTCTGCGGGGATTTCTGTGTATGCAGCTTCCCTCTGTATGCTGAAGGGGGTGAAGCCAAAGAAAGGGGCTGCCGTGGTGGCACCGTTTTCGGTCTCCTTTTCAACTTGATGGTGGATAGATAGTACATGCATAGAAAAAGCCTTTTTAGGAGACCCAGAGACTTAATCACAGAAAGAGGTCTGAACTTAACGGACCACACAGGACCATACAGGAAGCTACCTTTCACCTTTTATGCATCTATGTCTAGTTGAAGCCAATGAAGGTTATTCCAAATAATAGAGTCAATCGAGAAAATACAGTCGATTTCCAGCTTCCATGTAAATATCCCCATTTCCCTGTGGCCCTTCACCTCCTCTCACACACAGACCAGCTCTCTGCCTCCCAGTGGCAGTGCTGGAACCAGTTCCTCCCTGCTGTCTACCTCAGGGCAGGGGGCCCAGCCACTTCCACTGCCAGGTAACAGGAGGGTCTGGGCCAGTCTGGCACCAGAAGGCCAGGAAAGCAGGGGGGGAATGCTCCAGCCTTAGTTCTACCTGGGATGGGAAGAGGGCAAAGGCTGGTGAAGCTACTGGCAAGTAGCGGGGGGTGGCATGAGCTAGGAGAGGCTCTAGGGTGACTTGTCCTAAGGAAATCCCTTAACTAGTGCCATCAGCAGATTTAACCAGGTTTCTAGCACGTTCTGTGCCCAGACATATATCATGCAATAAAAAAGAAAATCTTACAGGATGCTTTTCATATACTAGAACAAATAACATTTTTTCTAATAAGAAATGATAATAATGACTCCATTGGATTATTTTTACCTGATATTGGGAACTTCTTCTTCTACTATCAAATCAGCAAGAAGGAAATGGTGTTTTGCAATTAAGAAACGATTTATCACCGATTCTCTAACCTGGGGAAAGAAATCAGCTTTATTTAAAATAATGTTATTATTTAAACTTCATAGTCCACTCCCATATCTTTGCCCTAATGTCACCTTTACTTTTCTTTAAAGCACTGGTCTTCTTTTGCTATCGATTTTCTTTTTTCTTACCAAAATCTCCCTAACTGCTCCATTTATTATTGTTATTATTATTGGATCTGGAAAAGTTTCTGGCACATAAAGTAGTAAGATTTTGCTGAATTAATAAATTATCAATTACAAAAAAATAGGACTAGTCTCAAAATGCACACAATTAAGAACCGATGCTTAAGGCCTTCCCCTCTTCAGAACGATTCACTTTCTAATTTAAATAGAGGGTCTCTTGTGTGTCACAAGTCATATTTTTTTATATGTTTGCCAGAAGATAGATAAACTGGATGGGAAAAAATGCATTATAGTCACTGCCACATTTCTTACAAGATCAAGTTCATTGAAATAAGGAAGGAGGGAAAGAAAAGAAAGAAGAAAAAGGAAGGGAAAAAGACACACTGATATTCGGTGCATAAGGGCAGTTAGTGTGTGGTTTAAAAACGTCAGTGTTTTTTTCTGATTACAAAGGTAAATATTACAATATAATATTAAATTCAACTGGAAACATTCAAATATTAGGAAAAAACATGACTTAGAAATTGAGTTTCTTGTAATTATACCTCATTTAAGATAACCACTGACAATAAACTTGGATATATGTCAGTGGTTTCATATAAAAAGGTGAAGATGTCAATGACATACTCGTATTTATGAGAAAGTAAGTCTAGAAAGCATAAGTGACTCACCTAAAATCACGGGGATACTTATCAGGTAGTAAACTGCCTACCTTAGCATGCTGCCTCTTTTCCTTCTGTGATGACAGTTTTAAACGAGTTTTCTTACCTGCTGGAGGTATTTGGCCACAATGGCCCTGTGGGTGTCTGCGTGGTCCTTGGTTTCAATTATATTTCTGTCTCGTAACCGTTTCTCATAGTCCTAAAATTAAAAGGAGTTAATAATTTTATGCTCGTCTTAAGATTACATAATTATCACGTTTTTTAAATTTTAAACTATGGTTCTAAACGTTTCTGCCACCTTCTTGCTAACTTTTGATTCAGAATTGATCTTTGGTGCAGTAGTATCAGTTAATTAGCTGAGCTGCCTTAGTAACAGAAGAGAATTCTGCACAGTAGTTACAAGTTAAAATGTCTATGGAGGAATAAATAAGTTGTTGTTATACAAGAAACTAAATTCAGAAGCCAGGCACAGTGGCTCACACCTGTAATCTGAGAACTCTGAGATGTCAAGGTAGGAGGAGCTTGAGCTCAGTAGTTCAAGGCCAACCTATGCTAAGAGTGAGACCCCATCTCTAGTGAAAATGGGAAAACTAGCTGGGCATTATTGTAGGAGCCTGTAGTCCCAACTACTTGAGAGGCTGAGACAGGAGAATTACTTGAACCTAGAATTAGAGGTTGCTGTGAGTTAGGCTGATGCCATGGCACACGAGGCTGAGACCCTGTCTTAAAATAATAAAAGCTAAACTCATCCAAACAACTTAGCCATACCCCTTCTCAAGTTTTCCCTTTTCTATTTTAAGTAAAGTAATTACAAAAATTATGAAAAGCTCCAGTTACAACATTAGCATTATCACGCAACCTCTGGCTGCAGCTGAGCTGGGCCACCCCCTGGAGGAGGGGAAGGTACTTTTGGCTTTGTTGTCTCTGGTCTTGCCCTTTCTCTGTCAATAAAACTACACGTGTGCCCCAGGGAGCTGCCATGTTCCCCTTTATGCCCACTCTCTGGTTACAGTGAGTGCCCGGCAGTGGCTCCTAACCCAGTTGTGGTGACAAGAGCTTTCTCCCAAGATTTCTGAGTTTGAGACAACAGGACACATCTCTCCCTGCTGGCTGAAGCTACTCAGTATGAACCTGGATGTTGCTGGGGACCATGCGGCCACGTCTGCAATGGAGGAGAGTGAAGCCGGCGCACGGAAGAAGGCCAGCAGAACCGTGAGCACAGAGGCACTGCTGCTGTCCACACATTTTTAGATATTTAATCCTATTTGGAGATTTCATCATCCAATAAAGGCATCCTCTTGGAGCCTAAAGTAGTTCCAAATTGGTTTTTTGTTGTTGTTGGAAGATTTTTACTGTTTCTTTGATTTCAGTGCTTTGTTTTTTTTTTTAATTTGAGGAGGGTTTTATTTCTCAGTTTAGGAGATATAATGACAAATACAAGTTGATAACCATAGGTTAAAATCAGATTAACAGCCAGCTACCAATGGGGGGGTCAGAGATTGTTTTTAAGGTCTCCAAACAGTATGAGACTGTTTAATAAATACAGGAAAAGTGCATAGATGAAAAAAATCACTCACTGGTAGTTTGTTACATTTGCTTGTATTTACATTTTTCGCTTTTTTTTTATTAAGTCATATACATAGATCGTGAATACATTTATGCCTTTGTGGGATTCAATGTGTTGATTATTTGTACAAATCGGAGTGCTTACATCCTACTAATTAACATAGCTTTCACCTCATTTACTTAATCACAGTGTAAGACATTTGTGTTCAATACTTGATAGATTTGACTTGGACCCTTGCAAATCCAAACTGGGTTTTAATCTCTTGTGATCACAAATCCAAGCTAACACGGGTAGTGTCTGCTTGAAAAATCCGAGTAGCACATGTGTTCGTTTCTGATGGCTCTGCATACCTCATCCAACACAGGCTGGTCTGTCTGGCTCTCCCGGGCTTGCCCCATCTCTGCCGTCTCCCCAAAGGCTCTTCCACCTCACACCTGCCCTGTCCACCTGCCCTCCTCTGAGTCCTCATCCCTGCTACTGCCCTGGATGAGGACGGCTGCCCAGCCTGGTTCCTTCACTTCCGTCCTCCCTACCCACCAAGGCTGTTCAAATCCTATCTCTCCAGTTTTCCCTGAGTATTTTACCACCATCTACATGGTGCTTAGCAAATATTTACTGCATAAAAATGGGATTGAATTGCTGACCAGGGTAGGAATCATTCGCTGTATTAACCCTTAGGATATTTTCATTTCAACCCCGCAATTCTAATTGTAGGTGGTTTAACCAACTGACTCAGAATCCTGCTAATTGGTAGTTTACATGTTATTATGCTGTGGCAAACAGATTATTTAAAAGTTGAATTCAAGAAGAAATAATGGAAAAGTCATACATAAACATGCCAGTTGCACATAATGGTGCTTGTCTGTAATCTCAGCAACCCAGGAGGCTGAGGTGGGAGGATCATCTGATCCCAGCAGTCTGAGACCAGCCTGGGCCACATGTCCAGCCCTCGTCTCCCACACACAGAAAGTGCTACAGAAGAGAAACCGATCTTGCTGCTGGGAACACAGCAACAGGGAATACACATATAAAAATTTAACTGATGGCACAGCAAATATTTTATTTTATTAACCCCTCCAAGGCAGTTTCTTACCTGGAATACCTTTTCCAAAATTTCTCGGTCATACGCTGGAACTTGCTTATAATTTCGGAATTCTGGCACCTCTTGGCTTCTAAGACAAAGGAGCCTGAACCGTTTGGATCTGTTCAATTCTTCATCCGAAACAAAGTTAAATTCCTGCTGCAGCTGTTCCAGTCGAAAGAAATCAGGGACGTAGGATTCACCACTGGTAGCCACCTGTAAAAAACAGAAAATACAAAACTCCAGGCAAATCTCATCCAAAGGAACCTGGTGCTGAGCTTCTGGGAACATTTACCAGAAGCTCAGAAGGTGAGTGATGGAGAGGTTGTAAATACAGATGAATCTTCACCTGCTCACCTGCTGCTCATCTTCTGCTATACAGCCTGGTTCCTAACAGGCCATGGACCAGTTACAGCCCCGGGGCTGGGGACCACAAGACTAGACCACACTTTAGGTCAGCGGTTCTCAACCTGTGGGTTACTGCATTGTAAACAATGAAAATGCATTGCAGCATCAGGAAGGTTGAGAACCACTGCTTTAGATGGTATGGCCTATTCTTTCTAATGTTTCTATTATCTACATAAAGAAGCATCATGTTGGGACACTGGGCATGGTGGTTCACACTGGTCTGTCATCCTAGCATTTTGGGAGGCCAAGGCAGGTGGGTAGCTTGAAGTCACGAGTTTGAGACTAACCTGAGCAAGAGCAAGACAAAGGCCCCATCTCTACTAAAAAATAAAATAAAGAGAAAAATTAGCCAGCATGGTGGCACATGCCTGTAGTCCCAGTTACTCAGGAAGCTGAGGCAGGAAAATCACTTGAACCAAGAGTCTGAGTTTGCTGTGAGCTGGGCTGAGGACATGGCACTCTAGCCTGGGCAACAGAGAGACTCAAAACCTCCCCAAAAGACAAAAAAGGAAGCTTCATGTTGGAAGGAGCATTGATAAAGACAAAAATCAGAATAAATGAAAGCTTGCTTTCAGACTTAGAAAGACTACAGGTGAAATGAAAATTTTCATACTGCTTCCAATTATCGTACTGATGAACTCATACGGATAACGGCCAACGGAAGAATGTGTTGCCATGGCCAGCCTCCGCTGGCTTGTTATGTTTCTGTGCAAATTATGAGGTTGAAAATGAAACCAGTTGGTAGCATCACACCAAGAAAAAAATAATGTGCTAACTAATGTTCCATTTTATTTACACATTCACTGAAGAAGGAATGTTGAACGTAATGGTAGACACAAGCAATGTATCTGGTAAGTACTTAAGCAAAACCTAAATGATAAATAATCATCAACAGAAACACAAACAAAACAAGGATTTCTTAAGATGCCCCATTCGTGTTTGAAGGGTGACAAAGAGAGAAAGTGTTCTGAACTCAGACCAACTCAACGCCTTGTGTGACCTTGGTAAGTAAACAGCTCTGCACTCAGCTTCCTCTCTGCAGATGGGGAATCAAACGTTTCTTTGAGAGGTTTAGACATAGACAACAATAATGGCAGCTAACATTGACTGCCCGCGGCCCCTGCCTGGCTGAGTGTTTTTTGGAGTATCTCATTTCTTTGGCACCAGACTATGAGGGTGGCACAAAGCTTGTCCCACAGCCGGGTCAGCTGCCATCCTACCCAGCACCCGTGTTCGTAACCAGGGCTGTCTAGGAGAACAGAGCGTAAAAGAAAACGTGTGTAAAGGGCCAAGCCACTTCCATTATCCCTGGCCACGTGGGGCAGTGCTGCGTGTGCCTCTCAACACATTACCGAGATCAGCTGCATCAAAGGGCCGTTGTTGGGGTCATTCGGGTCAAGCTTGGACTCCGCTGCCCACTTGGCCAACTTTTTCATGTCTGTCAGTCCCGATGTGCCAATGGACGAGATGGCATCTGCTCTCTTCAGAGCGCTGAAAGAAACACCGTGGACTCCGTGAGACCGACTGCCACAGAGTTTGCAGCAGGGCCACTGAATCCCAGGGACAGCATCACATAAGGAAGTCAGGATCCTCCAGGAGAGACAATCTGATCATAAAGAGGACTTTTGCCAATTTTCTTTACTTGACGTTGCTATCAGCAAATACAGAGTGAAGGAGGGCGAATACAAGCTAGTTGGTGCATGCAGGGGAGGCGCTGGCCTGAGCTAAACTGAGGTCCTGAGTGCTTTGTTCTGAGCAGAGCCCTAAGGATCTCACAGTCAAGGAGGCGGGAGAACAGGGACTCTCATGTGTAGAAGGATCTCCCCAATCATCATGAGCAACGAACCTCACTGAGCATATTTTAATTTTTACCTTAAGAACAATACAAAGCCCTTGAAAATACCAGAGAATATGATGCTGCAGGCTTTCTATCCCTTGGATTTTTTTTTTTTTAGAGACAGAGCCTCACTTTATCGCCCTCGGTAGAGTGCCGTGGCATCACAACTCACAGCAACCTCCAGCTCCTGGGCTTAGGCGATTCTCCTGTCTCAGCCTCCCGAGTAACTGGGACCACAGACGCCCGCCACAACGCCCGACTATTTTTTTGTTGCAGTTCGGCTGGGGTGGGTTTGAACCTGTCACTCTCGGTATATGGAGCTGACGCCCCACTCACTGAGCTGCAGGCGCCGCCCTGCCCCTTGGATATTTTTAACGCTAACACTGACATTGCTCATCAATTCACTCTGGCCGCATATTACCTCCGAAATCCGATGTTCTGCTGCGACAGTGGAGGAATTAAAGGTATCCCATTTTCTCCAATGGCCCATGCCACACTGTGAGACACTTTCCCTGAGGTCATCAAAGTTAGTTGATTACTGCCATCAGCTTCAAATGAGAAGGGCACTCCTGGAGAAACATCAGATTAGACAGGATGCTGTTCAGAAAGAGGGACTGACCCCAGGCCGGCAAGAGAGCACATAGTAGACCAATGGAACTTGGGGACAGAACACAGAATTCAAGCCAACATCCCTGGATTTCTCCCGGTGATGATGCTGAGAGTCAGCACTCAGCTCTGTCTCTGACAGCAGAGTCTGTCACCATGACGCACTCTCGAGCGGGTCCACCTGCGTGCATATTGTAGCTCTGCCACTTTGCAGCGTGTGACCTTGGAGAAACTACTTAACTTCTCTGAGCCTTAGTTTTCATGCATAAATTACTAAGAGCACATCCTTCATACAATTATTTTGGAGACATTTGTTTATTGATTCATTCAGGATACTTATTTGAGTTTCCACTTCATGCTAGGAACTATTTTAGACCCTGAAGATAACAGTCAAGAAATGAAATTGTTAAGAATCCCTATTCTCAAAAAACAATTCTGTAAGTTGACTACCCAGGGGGACTGTAACAAACTGGTCAAAATAAGGCACCAGGCCTGCTGTACTGATAAGTCCATGTGGTGCGTGTCAGTCTATGAAAATTAGGTCAGCTTAAGGATGTCGTCAATGTAGGGCGGTGGTCAACTATGGAGGTCCTACTGTAAATAAAGAATCCCTACTCTAATGGAGTTTATACTTAGTGTGTTAGAGAGTGATAAGTGCTAAGAAGAAAAAATTAGAGAAAGCATATAGAAAATTTGTGCTTTGTGGGGTGAAAAGGAGATGAACTTTTAGACGAGGTGGGTAAAGAACATACGCTGGGGAGAAGAAGCCCTATTCAATACTTGGCACTGGGAAAATTGGATAGCCACATGCAGAAGCATGAAACAGGATCCTTGTCTTTTGGTGTATACAAAAATTAATTCAAGATAGGTAAAAACTTAAATATAAGGCATGAAACAAATGTAGGAACAGCTTTTTTTTTTTTTTTGAGACAGAGCCTCAAGCCATCGCCCTGGGTAGAGTGCTGTGCACAGCTCACAGCAACCTCCAACTCTTGGGCTTAAGCAAGTCTCTTGCCTCAGCCTCCCAAGTAGCTGGGACTGCAGGCGCCTGCCACAACGCCTGGCTATGTTTTGGTTGTAGTTGTCATTGCTGTTTGGCAGGCCTGGGCTGGATTGGAACCCGCCAGATCTGGTGTATGTGGCTGGTGCCTTAGCTGCTTTAGCTATAGGAGCCGAGCCAGGAACAGCTCTTATAGACATTGGCCTTGGCAAAGAATTTATGGCTACACCCCAAAGGCAATTGCAGCAACAACAAATATAAATATATGGGATTTGATTAAGTTAAAAAGCTTCTGCATAGCAATGGAAGTGATCAGCAGAGTATACAGACAGCCTACAGACTGGGAGAAAGTATCCACGAACTATACATACAACAAGGGGCTAATATCCAGAGTCTACAAAGAACTCAAACAAATCGGCAAGAAAAAAAATCAATCAATTCCATTAAAAAGTGGGCAAAAGGCATCAACAGAAGCTTTTCAAAAGAAGACAGACAGGCTCGGCGCCTGTAGTCCCAGCCACTTGGGAGGCTGAGGCAGGCGAATCAGAGAATCGCTTAAGCCCAAGAGTTTGAGGTTTCTGACACCACGGCATTCTACTGAGGGTCACACAGTGAGACTCTGTCTAAAAAAAAAAAAAAAGAAAGAAAAAATGGTCAACAAACATCACTGTCACTAATTATCAGAGAAATGCAGATTAAAACTGCATTGAGATAGCACTTCACCCCTGTTCGAATGGTCTTACTGAAAAAAAAGTTGAAAAACAATAGATGCTTGTTGGTATTGATGTAAAAGAGAAAGAAACACTTATTCTGTGTTGATGAGACTGCAAACCAAAACAAATACTGTGGAAAACAGTATGGAGATGTCTCCAAGAACTAAAAGTAAACCTACCATTTGATCCAGCAATCCTAGTAGTGGGCATCTACCCAGAGGAAAAGCAATCCTTGTATCAAAAAGGTACCTGCACGTGGGTCTCTACTGCAGAACAGTTACAAAGGCAAAGATGTGGAGTCAAAGCAAGTGCTCACCAATTCATGAATGGATTAACAAAATGTGTTGTATATATACCATGGAATGCTATTTAGCTATAAAATAGGAATAATTTTTTTTGGTGCAATTTGGATGGAAACGGAGAATCCTAAGTGAAGTTATATCAAGAATGGAAAAACAAACACTACATGGGCTCCCTAATAATTTGTAAGTAACTGCTTGGCACACATGGGCACAGAAAGAAGTAAAAATCATTTGAAATCAAGAAGTGGCTTAGGTGGTGGAGGCCAGGGGTGGAAATCCTACTTAACAGGTACAATGAACAGTTTTCAGGTGACAGGCACACTTACAGCCCTGACTAAAGCATTAGGAAGCTATCAAGTAACAAAAACATTTGTACCACCTTAATATTTTGAAATAAATTTAAAAAAGAAATAGAAACATGGAAGACAGAGTGAGAAAATCCACTATTTTAAATCACAGATGGGACAATATTAACGAAAAGTCTCCCTGTTATAATTTATTTCAAACTTTTCAGACTTATAAATAACACTGTGATATACTTTTTAAGGCAGAAAGCTGTCTCTTCGTTTCAAATTATATATATTTTTTATTAAATCATAGCTGTGTACATTAATGCAATCATGGGGTCAAATTACATTTTTAGGAAAAATTTTTAGACTTGGAACGAAAGCCACCAAAGAGCATTTTAAAGGTTTCCAGTTCATCCCATCAAACCATGTGCTGTGTAGCTGCATAGACGTGCTTAGCTGCATAGTTATTTTTATTTTTTATAGTTTTATGGTTTACTTTTATTTTGGATTACATATAGAGAGTTGGGGATGCCATTATTATTATTTTTTTTTCTAAATACATGTATTTTATTATTCTTCATTACATTATTCCCCCCCCCAACCCTCCATGGTAAGACAGAATTGATTTACAGAAAAGAATACAGAAAACACCAAAGCTCCTGGTAGAGGGAGAGATTTCAAGTGGGGAGAGAGAAGCTCTCTCCGTTCCTCTCCCGTTCTTTCCCCGTCTCCTCCTCTAGGCCTCTAGCCTCAGGGTATATATAGGTGCATGGGTTCCTTGGCCAGGAAACAAATGAATACAGTCCCTGCCACCAGGGGCAAGATGAATGAGTGTATCAATGAATGGAGACAGTCCATCCATGGAATTCAGGCCTAGGAAATTCACAAGAAACTGACCTAGGCATAGGAAATGGGGGTTCCACATTTAGTCCCAAGTGTAAAGTGAAGGAATAGAGTTTTTTTAATTTTGTTTTAGACATAAAATAGATATTGACAAGTTGCTCTCGCAGAAACAGTACACAGTCATCCGTATTTTGCCTCCCCCTCGCCAATGGTAACTAGAAAGTGTCTTTTCAAACACAGGAGGCTCGTCTCAGTCACTGTAAGTGGTAGCCAATTAGACAGTCTAACAAACTCTATTCGCCCCTAATTGAAAGTACATTATTGAGAATAAGACAGTCTGTCAGGCTGGAGAAGACATGGCACAGCCGGTCTGGTCACCTCCTGTTTCTCATTCTTACTGTTCTATAAATTTAGTTCCCACCCTAAAGATGCCCATCTTGAATAGTTTAGGAATTAATGTTTGAACTGGAAATGCTGTAATAGATTGTCACTGAGTTGTGCTGATTATCCTTTAAAATAAGGGTTATTGTGATCTTTACTGCGAACCATTATATCTAAAACTGTAATTTTGGAAATGGAAGAGCAAAACAGCCTTGGAGAGGCTACTCTCACTGTTGTCCAGAATCTCTGGCCTTCTGACAGATAAAGTTTGGTGGACCTATCCCCATCTCTGTATACTGGCTGACAGTGATAGGCAGCCGGACCCTCTTTGTCCGGTAACCAAATGGCTGAGATTTCTACTTTATCCTTAGTTCAGTGCCCAA
The DNA here is from genome assembly GCA_963574655.1 of Perodicticus potto. NCBI lineage: Eukaryota > Metazoa > Chordata > Mammalia > Primates > Lorisidae > Perodicticus > Perodicticus potto. The sequence goes on along the minus strand of CAUYRH010162705.1, from coordinate 1,129 downwards.
CTTTTGATCTCTTATGAAGTCCAAGAAAGGTTGGAGCTCCAGGCAAATGACATAAGTTGCTCTGTCCCCATCCACCCCACTGCATCCTCTTAAGGCATGTCCCCAATCCTTCAGGCATAAAGTTCTTGCCTCTGGCTTTTGCACCTCTCTTCTTGCAGGCTTCAATGACCTTGCATAACACAAAATTTTCCATATCCAAAAAACAATAACAGGAGAGAAGGAGGATGAAAATGTAAGCATTAGACCCATTTATTTTAAAGACAAAGGGAAATTTTAGAATGAACACCTGTAGGAGGAGGATGAAACAAGGAGACAGGTATAAAAACTAGAGTTCAATACCTTGTCTTGAAGGTTTGACCTGGAACCATTAAATATTCTACCTAACATAAAAATGTCAAAATTTAAAAGTAATCACTAAAAACTAAAAGCAAAAGAAATTGAATTCACCTGTGTATGGAACTGGTGGCATAACCACCCAAAGAAACTATTTGAAATGACTTAGAGCAGTGTTTTGCAACTTTCTTTTATCTCACAGCACACTTGAATCTATAGTTAAACTTCCGCAGCACACGTAAATTATGTTGATCAAAAAAGAGTTAAAAGGCGGCACTGGTAGCTCAGCGGGTAGGGCCCTGGCCACATACAGCCAGGCTGCTGGGTTCAAATGCAGTCCAGGCCAGGTAAACGACAATGACAACTACAACAAAAAAAATAACCAGAAATTGTGGTGGCCACCTATAGTCCCAGTTGCTTGGGAGGCTGAGGCAAGAGAATCGCTTAAGCCCAAGAGTTTGAGGTTGCAATGAGCTGTGACGCCACGGCACTCTACCAAGGATGACATAGTGAGACTCTGTCTCAAAAAAAAAAAGTTAAAAAAAGGAATTCATTTTCTGTACTTTGAACTTCTTTCAAACATAATTTAGTTAATGATCTTTAAAAATTTTCTTGCGGGGAGGCGGAGCAAGATGGCAGCCGAGTAACAGCTTCTTTGTGGCTGGGCACGGTGAGACTGGGGAGAGAGGACTTCAGGCATCTCTGGCAGGTGGGATCTACCCAGGAACTTCCCCTTGGGGACACAGGGAGACAGCGTGAGGCTTCTGGACACCCTGAGGAAGGCAAAAGCGGCAGA
>CAUYRH010162704.1:0-30492 GCA_963574655.1 Perodicticus potto | reverse complement strand
AACTTCTAAATACAGATCAAAATTGTTTTCACATAGTAAATGAGAAAATATCATGAATGTTATATTAATCAGGTTGATGAAAATATCTCCAATTGTATGTGAAGCCCACACACTGTACTCCTTGACTGAATTATTGTACACAGCTGTGACTCAATAAAAAAAAAAAAAAAGACAAATGGAAATTAATAAAAGCAAGAAGCTTCTGCACAATGAAAGAAATACTTAACAGAGTGAAAGACAACCTACAGAATGAGAGAAAATATTTGTAAACTATACATCTAACAGGGGACTAATATCCAGAATTTACAAGGAACTCCAACAGCTTAACAAAAACTGGATAATCCCATTAAAAAGTAGGTTAAAGGCAAGAATAGACATTTTTCAAAAGAAGTTATACAAGAATGGCCAATGAGCATATGAAAAAATGTTCAACATCACTAACCATCAGAGAAATGCAAATTTAAACCACAATGAGGAATCATCTTATACCAATCATAATGACTAATATTAAAAAGACAAAAAAATAACAGATGTTTATGAGGATGCAGAGAAAAAGAGCTCCTATATCGTTGGTGGGATTGTAAATTAGGGCATTCTCTGTGGAAAACAGTATAGAGATTTCTCAGCATGTAAAAATAGAAGAACCATAAAATCCAACAATCTCACAACTGGGCATCTACACAAAGAAAAGGAAATCATTGTATCAGAAATATACTTGTACTTGTATGTATATATCAGTGTCATTCACAATAGGAAAGATATGGAATCAACCTACATGTCCATCAGTGGAGGACTGAATAACGAATATGTCTATATATACACAATGAAATACATTCAGCAACAAAAAAAGAATGAATTGATGTCTTTTACAGAAACATGAATGGAACTGAAGGCCATTATGTGAAGGGAAACAATTCAGACACAGAAAGATAAACGTGGCATATTCTCACTTATAAGTGGGAGCAGAGTGTGGAAGGACAGACAGCAGAGACTCAGAAGGACGGGGAGCAGGGGGATGGATGATGGCAGTCCACTTGGCGGGTACGATGTGTGTTGCTTTCGTGATGGACCCACTGATGACCCAGGTTTCACCACAATCCAACAGACCAATATAGAAAATTTTCACTTGTGAATACATCTAACAAACAGATTCAAAATGCACTAAAATTCATCCGAAATATTAAAAAAATTCTTTTCAATCTGATTTTCCCTGCAAATATTGGAGTTTTTATATCACATTGAGCAGAAAATGCATATGACGATATTTGCAAATATCCATTTAAAAATATTTCCTCCATAAGTCTTTATGTTATCAACTGAATATTTAGGTAACCCCCACATGAAGTTGAAATTTTAACTCCCAATGTGATGAGAGATTATGAGAGTGAAGCTTTCACGAAAACGATTAGTGCTCTTCTGAAGAAGATACAGGAGAGAGATGATTCCTCTAGGCCCCGTGAGGCTTCACCGTGAAGGACGTCATCGGCAGACCAAGAAGTAGCCCCCGTCCCAGCACCAGTCCTGCTGGTGTCTTGATCTTGGACTTTCCAAACTCCAGAACTGAGAGAAATAAATGTCTGTTGTTTAAGCCACCCAGTCTATGGTAATGTATTATAGCAGCTGAAACTGATGAAGAAAAGTCATTTTTAAATTGTTGTTTGAAGCATCACCTTAATTTTGAAAGAGAACATTAAGTTTTCTTTTCAAAATGCCTAATAGGTAATATATCAATGTCACTTATTTTTCTGCAACACTTGCTATGCTATAAAGGAAACACACTTGATTATTTTTTTTCCTTTTGAAAACTCTCTGAAGTATTTTGTAATAAAATAGATATTGAAATTTTGCCAAGGAAAATGCTAACCTAGGAAAAAATTTCTCTGGTCATTCCTGACACATTACAGGGCATCGTACAGATTCTACTACATTTTGCAGGTTGTGGCAGACAGGCTTTAAGGTGGTCCCTAGGACGCCCACATCCTGAGATCTTTCCGTGAGTCTGGGTGGGACCTACAACATGCTTTTGTAGATAGAATACAGCAACGGTGTTAGGTCCATGACTGTATTACACGAGGATTTATTGTAACTTCCATCCTGCTAACAGACTGTCTTTATTGACTTTCTTCCCAGCTGACATTGATTAATTATCCTGCCATATGGAAAGGACCATTTTGCCAGGAGCCGAAGGTGTCCTCCAGCCTGACAGCCAGCAAGGAGCTGAGGCCCTCAGTCCAGGAAAGGACTAAATCCTGTCAACAACCTCACGAGCTTGTGAACAGATCCTTCTTCACTTGGGTCTCAGAAGAGATGCTAGCCTGGGCCCTTACCTTGATCGTCACCTTGAGAAAGACCCCGGCCAGTAGGACCAGCTAAGCCATGCTTGGACTCCTGGCCCCCCGAAACTGTAAGATAATAAACATGTATTTTTTAAGCCGATACGTTTGTAGTAATTTGTTATGCAGTCATCAAACTAATACACGTTTTACCTTTATAAATTCAACCATTCTTTGCAGTGATGGCTTATTCCTGAAGGATGTAGTACATGAATTTTATGTTTTTAAAATTCCATTCAAAGCAGCCTGTCCACCAGGGTTCTGCTATGCTGTTTTTGCATCAAGTGCTGTTCTTATTGTAGAAATTACTTTTGTGAAGACATCTTCTCCAACAAGCCTTCTGCTGGGTGGCTTATGCATCTCCTTACTGAAGCTGAGTTTAGCAAGTGCATCAGCTGAGGTATTGAAATATCTCTACTCTCATCCTCCACTGCGTAATTTATCCTATGCTTTTATCTTCAAGAGTTTGGTGAAAAGTCTTTCAGATTTGTTGACAAAGGAGAGCATTTGAAGTTGTCAGTGGGCACTGGCTTCTGCCTGTCAACTAAGCCATTTGAGGAGGAGGACGAATGAGAGTTTCTCTAATGAGAATTTGGCTACTGAGTAAGAGACTTCAATGAAATGTCCAAAAATTATCATTAAGCCTAGGAGAATTTTAGAAGTATTGAGTTGAGTATCTGGTAATGTTGAACTTGAGCAAAAAAGAAAAAAACAGTTGTTTTTAAGTTCTTGTTTTTAAGTGTCTTCATTTTTATGTTTTACTGATTACAATGATCTCCTAGCTCAAGGCTGGGAGTTACACACCTAGAATTATGTTTACTATAAGGAGGATCCATGTTGCAAACACAATGGCTATTGGGGCTCCATGCTTCCACTCTCACTCCCCTTTTGTCGATTCTTAGTCAGAAAAATCAGGTCACATCCTGTCACATTCGCATGCAGACTTTCCAGGGCCTCCCTATCCCATTCCCAGGAAAAGGCCAAGTCCTTGCAGGCCCTTCCGGCCCTTCCCCTTCACACCACGCCCACTTTCCTCCTCACCCCTCCTCCCCATCCGCACTGGCCTCCCCCATTGTCTTGGCGCCCCCATTCCAGGCCTTGGCAATGGCACTCCCTCCCTCTGCTGCTGGGAATGTCTCCGTCATCAGAGAGGCCTCCCCAGCCCCCCTACACCCTACCACTGCCCCCCGACTTCCTTTCCCCATAGTGCCTCTCACCACCAGACGTTTTCCCCGTGTGTTGTTATTCCTACCTAGAGTGAGGCCGGGCTGTTTTATCCCCAGGGTCTAGATGTGCCTGGCTTATAGAAGGCACTTGGTAAAATATTTACTCAATGGAAGAATGTATTTCAAGTAGGGTCTTGGTGCTACCAAGTTTTTTCGCTGGCTTTCGTCTCAGTCTGATTCAGGCTGTCATCGTTTCTGTCTTGTCATAAGGTCAGACGTGTTAGCTGTCAATCTGTCCTGGTTCTCTGTGATTGCAGTTTTTAGTTATTTTCTCTCATCCACAGTTTTATTTGTTGTTATGTTATTTTTCTGAAGACTGCCTTTTAAAACTGTTGTTCATTTTGGGAGGGTTGGCTTAGCTTAAAGGAGATAATGGAGTTCCTGTATTCACCCAGCTGGGTGTGTGTAAATGCGGGACATTATGATAGACGTTATGATAGATGTAAAAGTCAGACTAATGAAGAAAGCCTCCAGACTGACCCCTCCTGACCTCCCTAGCCTCCTTGAGGACACCTCCCTCATGTGCATGACATGTGAGGATCTGATATTTACATAGCACGTAAGGCACAGTAGTCAGGGGACTCAGCATTTTAACACAAAACAAGTTGATTGCTCACTCTTACAAAGACGGCTTGGGCCAAGCAGTTTTCTCCATGACTGCTTTGCCTCTAGGGTCAGTGCAGTGGGGAGGGAAGCTGTAACCAGGTCCCTGGGGCCAGTCCCACTGGCCCCATCTCATCACAACTTGATCACACCTGCAAGTGAGGCTGGGAAATACAGAGGAGCCTGGGGATACTTGGTCAGCATTAAAGGTCTCTGCTACGTTTCAATGTATGTGTATTAAAAATTAGTAATGTATAATGCTTCTCCTCTTTCTAGTATAAAAATAAATATAAAGATTTCCTTTGTGTACTTCAATGGATCACTTTGTGTGTGTGTGTGTGTCAGACCCTGGAGATCACAGCTAAGATGCTGGTGATGGAAAAGCCATATTTAACCATCATCTTGCTTTGTCATTTTCTTCTTTATCCTAAAATGGAACAGAAAAAATTCCTAGTTAATAATGGTGCCTTCTAAGAGATTTTTCTGAATAGTCAAAACCTATTGCCACAACCACACGGGGCTTTTCCTGCATTTAGTGAGGAGATCAACAGAAAAGGGAGGTGACAAGGTCTGTGCCCGTGCTCAAGTGTTGGTTATACTCTGTTTGAAAAACAATTCTGCATTTGTAGATGGAGACAGTTGCTCAGAGATTTGATTTGGGGTAATTCTGCCTAATGAAGGCAAAGAAGAGAAATTAAAAATATCCTTCTACTAAGGGAGACAGAAAACAACAAATCAAAAATTATTGCTGAGGGCGGCACTTGTTGCTCGAAGGAGTAGGGCGCCGGCCCCGTATGCCAGAGGTGGTCGGTTCAAATCCAGCCCCAGCCAAAAACTGCAAAAAAAAAAAAAAATTATTGCTGAATATGTGCTAAGTGGAGGCTCCAGGTCCATTAAAGGCAGCCCCAGAGCCAAGAGAGAATGGTCCGAGGCAGGGTGAGTGGGGGCCAGGTCGTATGGAGAGGAAGGAGCGGGACGTGAAGTTGAGAACAGTGCTCTCTGTTAAAAAGGGTCAAGAAGGCGCATCCCGCACTGTGGGCCTCGCCTCTGCACATGGCCTCCCAGAGGCACCTGTGGCCTGGGAAGCACCTTGGCTTTCCAGGTTGAGCCCTGCCACTGTACATCCCAATGGAGTCCACACCCTCAACTTGGACAATTCTCTTTCTCAGAGAAGTCCCCATTATCCCTGTTTCCCTGTGGTAAGGTCTGGCTGTTTCCAAGACTTGACACAACTCCCTTCAATAAAGGGAGCCACCTTTGAACCTCTACGTGGAAAGTGACTTTCTTCCGACAGTCTTTCGAAGGGCGTTTCTCATGAGTCCTTACTGGGTATGTGAGATCTTCATCTATTCCCAGCATGAGCAATGAGATGAACAGAACGAGATCTCTTGCCATTGGCATGTCCTCAGGCCAGGTAGGCTGCTACCACCGCAAAGATGCTACAATGGCATCTTTCCCCTCGCCAGTGCTTGTATCTGCCCTTTCTAACGCGCTTGGTACTAACACAATGTAACTGAGCAAAGCCAGAGTAAGGGACGGGAGGGGAGAAACAGCTCCTCCCGGGTTACCCAGACCCTGTCTAGGCAAAAACATAGGAACTAATGTTTCCTGCCCAGGAGTTTACCAGCTTTACGAACTTGGGCAAGTCCTTTCACATGCCTGAAACCCCAAATTCTTCATCTATAACTGTGGATAGCTGCACTTGTCCCATCCTCCCCCCACACCGTTGCTGTCAGGGTTAGAGCGAGTTTGCAGTGAAATACAAAGGACTCTGCAGGTGTAAGCTGGGTTCCTTTCCTCTGTTAACAGGAAGGTCCTCATGCTGGATTTAGTCCCTTTATTTTAAAATTTGCTTATTATATAATTTATACACTGGTTGTATTTATCATTCACAGAGGTGTCTCTCTCCTGTCTCTGTCTACTGAGAACACAGACATGAACTGACCTTATAGTCACACTTTGTCTTCGTTCTTACTGTTATCTGATTGGTATCTCAGATACTCACCTTGTAGGTATTATCCCAGCAGGCAATTATGTGCCTGGCGCAGTCTCCCCATTTCCAAGCATTCTTCTGCTCTGTCTGTCTGGAGGATTAAAGGCCTTCTAGGGAGAGCATTAGGGTAGTGGAGACGCTGCAGATTTCAGGGTTAGGGAGAGGTTAGACAGCTGCTGGGACCAGTGTATTCATGAACACACCAGGTATTTGCAAGAACAAACTCTTTATACTAAAAATAAATGCGACTGGGTGCAGAGTCTTCATTTTTACGATACAAAATATTGTTTTTGTATATGCTTATCAATTAAAAGTGAACAGGCATTTTCTTGTAGTGGAATGATTATTTCTACTCAACACCTAGGGGAGTGCATTTGTGCAGCCTTTGGGATTCATATATTGAAATAATTTACATGTAGAAGAGGGCAGGTTTTTGTTCTCAGTAAGATTAGCCCAAAATAAGAGATAATCCTGAGCATGTACTAAGCTAGCTTAACAAATCTCTCTTAATTCAACATCTCCATGTGAAAAACTAAACAGCAGCGTTTACCACACACAAAATTCTTGGAGTTCTGCTCCAAATGGCAAAAATAAGTCAAGATAGTTGGTTGTTAGTTTTCTCCTAAATAATCCTGCTGGACATTTGATTCTTCACTAGGCAGAGGAAGGGGCTGAACAAAGGGGAAATGCAGGCAGGGGTATAAAATTAAAATAAGCACTAGCTTTGCTATCACTGCTTACAATGATTTTTTAAAATTGGTATTTTATTATTTTTTATTAAATCATAACTGTGCACACTTATGAGGTACAATGTGCTGATTTGATATACAATGTGGAATGTTTACATCAAACTGATTAACATAGCCATCACCTCACTTACTTATTTGTTGTGGTCAGACAGCTATACTCGTAATAGATCTGAAACGTACCCTTGCATTGTGCACAATAGGTGAGGCCCCACCAAAAACCCTCCCTCCTCCCCTCCCCTCTCCCTCCTCTTCCCTCCTTCTTTCTGAACTATAGTTGTATTTTATCATTTGTATGAATGGTAGGTGATTATATATTGGTTTCAGAATAGTATTGAGTATACTGGATACTTTCCCCCTCATTCTTGAGATGCAAATCAAAACCACTTTGAGATGTCACCTAACTCCACTAAGACTAGCCCACATCACAAAATTCCAAAACTACAGATGTCGGCGTGGATGTGAAGAGAAGGGAACCCTTCAGCACTGCTGGTGGGAATGCAAGCTAATACAACCTTTTTGGAAAGAAGTTTGGAGAATTCTCAAGGAACTAAAAGTAGACAGACCTACTGTTCAATCCTGCAATTCCTCTATTAGGTATCTACCCAGATGATCAAAAATCATTCTACAACAAAGACATTTGCACCAGGATGTTTATTGCAGCCTAATTCATAATTGCAAGTCATGGAAGCAGCCCAAATGCCCACCAACCCATGAATGGATTGTCAAATTGTGGTATATGCACACCATGGAATACTATGTAGCCATGCAAAGCTGGAGACCTGACATCTTTTATGCTTACCTGGATGGAGCTAGAACATATTCTTTTTAGTAAAGTATCTTGAGAACAACAACTATTTTTAAAATTACAAAAAGAAATCTACTCATTTTGGGTAGGCACTGTGGCTGGAAAAGTAAAGGAGGTTGGCAATAATGCCCAATAAATACTTGTAGAATTTGGAGGCAGCACTTGTGACACAGTGAGTAGGGTGCCGGCCTCATATAGCAAGGGTGGCAGGTACAAATCCAGCCCCGGCCAAACTGCGACAAAAAAATAGCCAGGTTTTGTGGTGGGCTCCTGTAGTCCCAGCTGCTTGGGAAGCTGAGGCAAGAGAATCGCCTAAGCCCAAGAGCTGGAAGTTGCTGTGAGCTGTGATGCCACTGCACTCTACAGAGGGCAACAAAGTGAGACTCTGTCTCTAAAATCAATCAATAAATAAATACTTGTAGAATTAATGAACAAAGTTAGAGTCAGAAGAAGAGAATGGAACAGGAGTGTGAGGCACAATGGGGGCAGGCTTCCTTTCCCGCCGTGCTCATGATTCTTTTTTGCATCTGCTCAGACAACACTGAGGAGCTTGACCTGCTGTGAAGGAAAAATCTTCAAGGCAGATGGCAAGTCCTGGATGGAGCCGTAGACCCAGGTACCCAGGCTTCTCAGACTTACCTGTGGGTTTTGTCCAAAGTCACACATTGTATGGCCTTCATTTAGAAAGGAAATGGTTTCTTTAGAAAAATCTGTTGGATGTAGGAAAAAAGACCTTAATTAATTATTTATTAATCCAAGATCTATTTTTTCAAGACATTGGGCCAGGTCCTGTGAGAAGTATGATGGCTTATTTTTTTTTACCTAGTAAGGTTTTGATCTGCCTGCTGACTCAGGACATGGATATGGGAAGGAAAACTGTAGAACAAAAGTGGTTAACAATGATCAGCACTTAGCATTGCACATCTTTCCTCAATAACTGAAATTCTTTATTCAAGCTCAGTGCACAATTCCTTTCTAAATGAAGGCCATACCATGTGTGACTTTGGACAAAACCCACAGGTAAGTCTGAGAAGCCTGGGTACCTGGGTCTCCGGCTCCATCCAGAACTTGCCATCTGCCCTGAAATTCTTTCAGTTATTGGGCTTATTCTTAAATCAACTATACCATTTTTCCTTTGAAACCTTTTCTTTCTTAAAACAAGTATTATTCAAACACAGCGCACAATTCAAGAAGGACAAAGGGCATACAGTGGAAAAGTTTCACTCCTACCTGTGTGTCCCCCACCACCAGCTCTTATCCTCGGTGGCAACCCTGTTACCCATTTCTTATTTAACTTCTCAGAGGCACCCTCTAAATATCTTAAAACAAAATGAGAAATAAGAGAAGACCGTTCCTAATCATAGCTGTCCAGGACTTCTGTCCTCCTGTGAACATTGTGGGGATGTTATTCGTCTTCCCCAGGGGCCCTGGCGGAGGGGTGTCTAACATTTTAACCCACTTCAGAGAGGATTCCAAGAAAACACATTCTCCTCCTCTCCTGAGAGCTCAGGTCGGAAGCAGAGATAATGGGGAAGGTGTAGTTGTGAGATCCCTAGCTGGTGCTGAGAAAATAAATCACTATAAGGTTTTAAAATGTTACAAAGACAAGTATATGTTAAATATATGCAAAACACTGTGTCCATAATATCACTATCTGTCCTTCCCAGAGCATCTGCAATGTTATTTATGGTCTCAAAGTACACAGGGACAAATTATAGAACACTAATGGCTGAGACGGAGCCAACCTGTTCTCCTCTCTCGCCGCCCATTATGCATATTTCAGTTCAGTTACAGACAGAGCAAGCCACTCTAGAACTCAAGGCAAGAGCTGGGCTCAATCAATCAGAATTAATTTTATCGAAAAGATATTATGAAATGCAACACTATGGTTTTAGACACTGAAATTAGACACCGAAGCTGGCGTCCTCCCTGCAGAGAATACTAATGCTGAGATTCTGGTCCCAGGGGCACTCTGCCTTGTCGCCGCCAACCACCACCCGACTGCCAACCCGTGCCCTGAAGTTTCCCTTGGAAATCAACTTGTCAAATGTCGGGAGCGTGGAGATGAGCCTGCACGGATCCATTTAGAAGTCCTTCTCCTTCTCATTCATATTCATCACAGCTGGCGTGAATTCACAGGCGATGGCGGTTAAAATGTTTCTGTCAGTTCCTAATGCCTCTTAGAAATACGGGCGTTTTTAACAAGTGGTTGCCTGATGGCTAAGCAAACACTCCGAGATAATTTTTCTGAAGAGAGAGCTCGTTGTTAAACAAGGGCACTTCTGGCAGTGTTCTGCGAATCTGTTCTCATTTACTGTGTCACTAAGCCAGCAGCATCCTGTGGACATAATGGCTGACTCCCATTGTTCTCTGTTTCCAACACCATGGCAATATTTTAGGTGGAAAATGGCAGTTATTTCTTTAGCACATGAAGAAGAGTGATCAATAGTACTATTGCAGCAAGAGAGTTAGAGGTGAAAGGGTTCTGTACGTGGGGTAAGTGGCGTGGTCCAGGAAGATGGTTTGAACGGCACAAGGAACTTCTGGAGACATTAACAACAGAAACAATACTGGATATCTTAGTGATGAGGCCCGCCAAGGCCATGCTGAGACTGACTTCTAAAGAAGGCGTGTGTGGGTTCCCTGGTGGACAGCCCAGCTGAGCCCCAGCTATATGGATAAGCTTTCTCGGGCATCCAGCCCATTTGAAACTTCGGATGACGCTGGCCGTGCTGCCATCTAACTGTGACCAGATGGGAAACTTTGAGCAAGAACTGCCTAGCAGGGCCCTTCTTGAATTCCTGGCCTACAAAGCCATGAGAAAAATAAGATGGCCAGAATTTTAATCCACTGCATTTGGAGGTGACTTTTTTACTTAGCAATGATAAACTGAACTGATGGTTTAAACTTTTACATATAAATATGGTAGCTATAAATACCTTAGAAGACAATCTAGGAGACTAAATATACAACTGAGAAGTGAGAAACTCTCATCATTCTAAGATCGAGTTTAAGAACTGAGGAGACTTCAGGCCAGATGACATATCCAGACTGCAAACATATAGGTCTGCATATGTATACGTATTTATTGTACATACATACACACAAATGCACAGATACACATATTCTAGGGTCCCCAAAATGAAATGTATACACATTTTGTGAGCTTTTATTTATGTATCACTTCTAGGTTGAATTGAAGTAACGTATTTGATTTTATAAAAATGAAAAACTTTTTAATAATATATACATAGGCAGAATTATAAGAAGTTATAGATTTTGGAAAATATTAAATATTAAAAACATCTTAGATTAATAGGAAAAAATAAGCAATAGAAAATTGGACAAACAATACAAATAAGAAGTTCATAGAAAAGTAACTCAAGAGGGCATCAAATATGAAGGGAAAGATACTCAAATTCACTAGTAATTAAAGCAAGTCTCACTATGTTGCTCTGGGTATATTGCTGTGGCATCACAGCTCACTGCAACCTCAAACTTCGGGGTTTAAGTGATCTTCTTGCCTCAGCCCCCCAAGTGTTTGGGGCTATAGGTGTCCACCATAATGCCTAGATAGTTTTTCTATTTTTAGTAGAGATGGGGTCTTACTCTTCCTCAGGCTGGTCTTGAACTCCTGAGGTCAGGCGATTCATCCGCTGCTTCCTCCCAGGGTGCTAGGATTACAGGCATGAGCCACTGGTCCTGGCTTCCGAGTCACAGCTTTAGATTGACAAATATTAGAAAGCAAAAGCCCCTATTATGTTGAGAATGTGGAGAAGTGGGTACTCTAATATAGCCAGTGGAAATAAGAATTGGCTCATCCTTTTTGGATCATGAGATCTGGCAATATCTATAGAAAATTAAACTTAAGTTCTTTTTAACCCCCATCCCAAGATCAGTATGTAGTCCAAGATCAGTATGTAGGGATAGATGTCCATACATAGCTAACATAACCTCGTTTCAAGACATAAACATCAAGCGAGCAACAAGTGACAAAATGAACCATGGGCTCCTTCTGGGAGTTTCCAGCCTGCTGTCCTGCCCTGCAGAATTCAGACATGCCCAGCCTGACCTTGAAATCATGCAAGCCAATTTCTTGAGATAAACTGCTATATATATCCTACTAGTTCTATTCCATTGTTAAAACCCTGGCAGATATACTTCAACTTGGCCTGAAGACGAAATCTTTCAGTTGCCTCTGCAGGAGAACAAGGGGGAGAGCGAGGTGAGGTGGGCGAGAGCCCTTTCTCTTTTCTTCCCTCCCCCGCAGGCCTGCCCTGTAATTAGTTTATTAGATTAATGATTTGTCACTTTGGAAATAGTGCCACTCAGCAAAAGATGCTATTGGAGACTTTATACACGTGAAACTTATCTTTTAATTTAAATAAATAAATACTGATATTGTTTTGATTTACATGAAATGTGAACATCCCATGAGCCTAGAAGAGCAAGCAGGAACCCAGGAAGGTACCAAGGCTCCTATCCCCACTGGCATCTCCCTCCACCCACACCCCAGCTGCAGCTATCTTCCTGTTTGTTTGGAAATATCTCTCCTGGAAGGACCAGTGTGCCTGGGATCCACATTTTCCACCTGGGAGCAAGTGTCATTGAGACTGTGTTACTGGGACTGGAGGACCAGTCCAGAGTTCCTTGTGGACACCACGTCAGAGCCCCTCAGGGGTCTCACAGCCAGTGAGAGCTATGGATATGCCTCTTTCTCCCCAACCTCTCGTGCAGGAACTGCTAGATCACACTCCCACCATCAAGTGCACAATCAGTCCTCATCCCGCCCACTCCAAGACACAACCAGCTGGGGCTGGACGTGGTGGCTCACGCCTGTTATCTCAGCACTTGGGAGGCTGAAGCAAGAGAATCGCTTAAGACCTGGAATTTGAGGTTGCTGTGAGCTATGATGCCACCGAACTCTACTGAGGGCGACAAAATGAGTCTCTGTCTCAAAAAAAAAAAAAAAAAAGACAGAACCACCTTTTCAGAGAAAGGCAGGAGATGGTCTCCTGCTTGTCTCCATATGGGCGCTTTCACCTCACACATACGTGACATGCTTGTACATACGTGCATACACGTTTACAGACACGCACGCATAAAAGGCACTCGGGACAGGGTAGGGTGTGGCCTCCTCATCCATGCTTTGATCCTACTGTCATTTTCACACCATGTGCCCTCAGGTATGTTGGAAGTCAGAGCCAGTGCACTGGCTACACAAGGGTCTGATCATTTCCTGGAAATGACTGTTCGTCAGAGCTGCTTAAGCGTTCAGACAACAGCCATCTCCCTGCAAGCCTCTCTCCAGTAGGGAAGACAATTCTTCCTCCTATTCAGTCCCATCAACGTAAGTCACTGGAGATTTGCTTTCTAGATGGAGCGTCATGCCCGGTGCTTGTGACCTCTGGTTCCTGCAGAGGCCAGTTCAGCTCATTTTCTTTTCTCTTTGATCCCTGACCCCTTAGAACAGTCTCACACACTCCAAGGGGAAAGAGGGTGTCTCTGCCTTCTCCTGGATGCCTCATCACCAGGCTTTCTATTCCCCAGGCTATGGGGACCCCCAGAGGACTCCGGGATGGAGGCAGAGTCATAGCTGAGTCCACCTCTGCCCCTGTGCTGTCCCAGGGCAGGACCCCACTCTCCCTCCAGACAGAGTGGCTAAAGGTGGAGAAGTAGTTGGTGCTGGGCCATCCTTTCTCCTCCTCTCTCCATATCCTTGCTTGGGCCAAGTAAGCCAGGCCCAGGGTAACAAATGCCTGAACCGGTAGTGGGAAGGGAAAGTTAGGAATGGAGGACAGTCCTCATGATTTTGTAATCTTTTTGCATTACAAATGGTAAATAACATTGCTGAGAACTTGATGGTGTTGTAGGAAATAACTCGATGACAGGCATTGCCCCGGGAAAAAGGTTTCATTCTAGGTACAAATTAATACCACTTGGAACTTCTCTTCAAAATTGCCACGCCCGCCTTCATAATGGTTGACAGTTTCATGCCTGACTCTCAACTGCCCCTTTCCTGCTGAGACAGAGAGATTTTCTGATCCTCTGGGTCTCTCCTGGAGCACCAATTTCCGTGCCCACTGACAAGTGCATCCCTCCAACCCGCCCTGCAGGTCTGTGCGAGTCCGCTGGACAGGCCCTCCCGTGGGGGCTTCCTCGGCCTTAGTGAGCAGCTGATACCAGCAGGAGCCACAAGAATCCTGCGTGGCCTCAAGCCTGGGTCACCACACCTCCCCTGCTGCTGTGCCCGGGTTGTGGGTTTCCAAATGGGCTCACAAGGCCAATCAGCAGGAGACACTCTGTGGGATTTTTAGGGGTGTGTAAATAACACCCTCTCTTTGCCACCAGAGTTGTAAACCAATCGAGAAGTGACACCAGAATCAGGCAGGTGGTGATCAGATGTCAGCCTTGCTGCTGATCAAAGAGAGGTGGATGAATGTGGCTTACAGGTAGGTATTCAGGTTGACAGGGGCCGTGTCTCTGTGGCTGGTCTGGTCTGGGGCTGCTCACAGGGTGAAGTGGGATCTCCAAATCTCACATTTTACCCAGATCGCTGCTCCTCACTGATCCTGGGTGGAGAGAGAAGAAGAGAAATTGACTCTTGGCTGCTTACAGTCTTCTACTAGGTCAGCTTCACCCAAGCTTGGGGCACTTGCCAATGGTGGTCACCCAGCCATGGGGTGTCCCTCCTCTGCTGGGAGAGGTCAGTGAGAGTGGAACAAGAGGTCAAGTGGCAGCCTCTTACGTGAAAACATGAGAAGTAGGGCCTTGGCAGGGCCCCTGGCCTTTTTTTCCCTTAATGCTCTACTTTCGCATCCATCTTCCTTGACCTCAACCTCTATCTCCATCTTGTTCTTGTCGGTTCTGTTTCTTGGAGAACTCTGACTGATCTGGGGGTGTGACAAGCTCTCCTGGTGCGCTGGTGCGTCCAATGTGCAGCAGTGTGGAGAGCCCGACCCTGGGGGTGCTAAGAACGGCCTCCCCTGAGCTCCTCTGGGTGCAGTCTTCCCTCAAGTGCTCAATCTTCTAGTCTCTTGGAGCATTTCCAGCTTCCTTGTCTTTTTGTCCTTGTTTTTGTTTTTGCATTTTATTTCTTTGTGTTCGTAGGAGCTGCCTCCTTGGGTCACTGCCCTCTCCTGCCTCTACTGATCAGGGCCCCAGATGCCAGGGATGCACCATTCCCCAGATGCTCATTAGGCAAGTCCTGCTCCCACTTTTGCGCACCATTCCCCAATCTCAGATGCTGTGTCTCAAGTTCCTTCCTGGGACTGCTGCTGGGCAGTCCTCATTTTCCACTCAGAAGCTGTCAGCTGGCTCAGAATGGTAAAATATTCAAGTTGACCTTGAGCCACACAGGAGTCAAGGTGGGAAACTTGTTTTCTTTATTTCTTTGCATTTCTTTCTACCATATTGCTCAATGTAGCTTATCCAAGATTTCTGCAATGTGATTAAATGTCAACATTAAGATGGTCTGGGAATAAAATGTCAATAACCCAAAGCTGAATATAACCCTCTTCTCTTATTAAATTCTGTTTCAGTGGATAGACTGGGTGATACCACGGTAACGAAACATCTCCACGTCTCAGTGGCTTGACACTAGAAAGGGCTATTTACATGGATTTCTGTAGTGTGGGGTGCTGTGCTCTATAACCCCCTGGTCTTCTCTCTGGTACCCCCCTAAGATCACGGTCTGTATGTGCACAGTCATTGGCTGTGTGTCAGGGAAGGTGGGCTCTTCTAAGCCCCTGCTGGTACCTAAAGCTTTTCCTGGAAGGGACATCAACCCTTCTGCTCACATTTCTCAGGCCAAAGAAAGTTACAGGGAAACACTTGAGTTCAGAAGTCTAATCCTCCCCTATGCCTGGAGGGTGAGAACTGGAGTAGTGTGCATAGCTCTGGGGACCAGCAGGAATTCTCAGAAAGACACTAACAACTGCAGGTGTTAAGTACCCTTAGTAAGTAAAGTTCAAATAATTTTCTGTCCAAAGTAATTAAATATTTTGCTCTTATGAAGTCAAGTGCAAAGTTTAGAATTCCCAATTTTAAATTAACATTCAATGAAATAAAGACCCCCCCCATTTCTTTTTCTGCCTATTGGATATGGGTTTCTGCAACAATTGGGTGGGAACTGGGCTGCTATCCACCACCACAGGATCACTGCTTTCAGGGCTGCAGAGGATGAGTTAGGCTGGTTTCTCGTTTCCCACTTTAAAGAGAATAAAGAAGTCGTTAGAGCTACGAGACCCCCACTCCCACCCCACTGCTGACTTTCCATCACAGACTAACCTCAGCATCTCCAAGAGCTTCCATAATCAAAATGTTCTTCTCAGGACAACATACTTTGTAAAATCTTGGCCTGTGTTCCCGATTCAAAACCACGTGGAAACTCCATGGGATCTGAAGGCAGGCTGGTGTACAGAAAAGAAATCGTTCTTGTTTCCATTCCTGTAGGGAGCCATTGGTGCCAGGGCACCTCGACCCAGGCCATTAACTCCCCTGTAAGGAATCTCCCTTCCCAAGGCCAATGATGGTTGCTTCGTCTGTACGTCCTCTTTCCTTTCTGACAGGTGGCAATTTTGAGACATGTTTGGACATTGCATCTTCTTTCAGGGTGTGGAGATTTACAGAGGTGGCAACTTTTCTTTCGCATCTTAGCTTTAATTCTTCCTTTAGCCTGGTGTTTGGAGTCCCCTGGGCTGCCTTGGGAGGTGGCTTTCTATAGTGTCCTGGCTGCCACCGAATCTTACAGACAAAACACAGTGGTGTTTTCAGTCCTGCGACATAGTGACTTGCTGTCATTGCTGCTCCTTGTGGAACTGCAAAGGCCTGGGATCCTAATAACCAAAATACACAGAGAACTCAAACGTCTTAGCAAGAAAAGAACACGTGATCCCATATCAGGGGGGGCAAAGGACTTGAAGTGAGCCAATTTCTTAAAATAAGCCAGTCTCTGTCTGTCTATCTATCTATCTATCCATCCATCCATCCATTCTTCCATTTATCTTGACCTCAACCTCTAACTCTATCTCCATCTTGTTCTTATTGGTTCTGTTTCTTGGAGAATCCTGACTGATCTGGGGGTGTGACAAGCTCCCCCGGTGAGCTGGTGTGTCCAATGTGCAGCAGTGTGGAGAGCCCGACCCTGGGGGTGCTAAGAACGGCCTCCCCTGAGCTCCTCCCGGTGCAGTCTGCCCTTAAGTGCTCAATGTTCTAGTCTCTTGGAGCATTTCCAGCTTCCTTGTCTTTTTGTCCTTGTTTTTGTTTTTGCATTTTATTTCTTTGTGTTAGTAGGAGCTGCCTCCTCGGGTCACTGCCCTCTCCTGCCTCTGTTACTCTCTAGAAGCACAGTGGCATTTCTGACAGCTGGATCTGTGTCTGAGATCATTTCCTTTTCACTTCTAATGCTTTGCTCCTCAATGCCTTCCTCCACAAGCAGCAGCCTCACCTCTATGTGAGTGGATAGAAACACTCCATCACTGCATCTGCTGGAGGTGAGACCCTGAGCTGCTGGATGTGCAGTTAGAGAAGCATCCCTCTACGAGGTCAAGATCCCATTCTCTGTGGGTCCGTCTGCAGCTCCCCTTCCCTCTCATGTCTGCCTGTCTCTCCTCTCCTGTCTGCATGCCTAACCTCCCCAAAGAAATCACTCTCCTTGCCCCAGTTTAATTAGCCTGACTTAAAAAACAAAACAAACAAAAAGTATGAAAAACTCCCCAACTCCTCTCTTAATAAAATGAAGTGCACTTTCATAGCATTTAGCTCCTCTGCGATTCTTCTAGCAAAGCTGACATTTACAGAGTAATCCAGACTTTCCAGTGCATGTCTAACCTTTGGGTTTACAAACATTGAATTAAGTTGGTTTTTTCCCCACTCCCTTACAAAATGACATTAAAAAAAAATAAGTTCTGCCATTCCTTCATTTAATTTTCAGGGGAGATTAATCAAAAGATAGGATTTCTTTGTCTACATTTAACTTTTAAAAATAATGCATGGCCTTATTCCTCTTTGTTAGTGATTCAAATTTACCATAATTTTTGTGAGTAAAATTTGTCTGGATCTCTAAAGCCCAGATGCAGGATTAGACTTTATGCAAGTAAAAATTACAGAGCCACATGATGATGGTGATGGGGGTAATGTTGGGATAATCATGGCAATAATGGGGTGATGGTGGTAGAAGTGGTAGACATGGATATGGTGGTGGCAGAGTGGTGATGGAGGTGACAGTAACCATCATGATGGAAATGGTGTGTAAGGGAGGTGAAAGTTGTGGTGATGGAGGTGGTGCTGGTGATGCTGGTGTTGGTGATGATGGTCATGGTGATGGTGGTGGAGGTGGTGGTGATAGTGGCGACAGTAATAGTGATGGTGGTGGTGGTGGTGGTGATAGTGATGGTGGTGGTGGTGGTGATAGTGGTGGTGGTGGTGGTGGTGGTGATAGAGATGGTGGTGGTGGTGGTGATGGGAGTGGCAGTGGTGGAGGTGGTCGAGACGGAGGTTGTGGGATGGGCACAGTAGTGGAAGTATGACACTTACAAACCTGTGGACAAGGCACATGGTAAGGAGGGATTAACCCCTCAATTTCCTCTCAATGCCTGAATCCCCTTACTGGAATTTGGAACAGCTGGTGCTCTCTTGGTCTGGTGCTACCAATTTCAAACAGGATTCTAACACACTAGTGCTGCCTGAAACATGTAGAGAAAGCTTGCTAATTATAATTTAAAATCTGTGCCTACAGACTTGGAAATCAGAAATGATACAGAAAGGTAATCCAGAAAGCAGCAAATATTTTTTTCACCACAAAGGCCAAGAAAGGCTTGAATGCCCAGGCAAGCTGCCCTTATGCAGCTCAGGACCAGCTGCAGCAGGCCTGCACTGCAAGCTGGATGGGGTTGGGTTACCAGGGCCCTCCTTCATTAAAATCAGCTCTGTACTCACAAGCACCAGCTTCTGGCGTGTTTAGACTATGTGAGTTTGTGGTAGTGACAATAGTGACTTTGCAACAGTTCCCAACAGCCATTTGACCAGACTCCACAAAAAACATTTCCAATCGCACCTATTCTTATTTATTTCTTGGGGTTCCCAGCTTATGTAGCAGTTGTCCTTAGCAAATACCTTGTATACTTTCCAAACACCAAACATGAGAGTTTTCGGGGGGAGTTTAACACCCCTCTCTATGTCATTTCTGGGCCACCAGAATAGAGATAGCCAGACATGTAGGAACCAAAATGTCCATTTATCCTGATAAGCACAGGCTTGGGGGACATGGCTTAGGTGCCAGTCAGAGGGGCTGACTGGGGCTGTCTCCTGGCATAGCCCACCCCAGGCTTCGCTTGTGTCCCCTGATTTACTTCCCTGATTGCTGACTCACACTGGTCCTTGGAGGAGAGGGAGGAAATTTATTCATTTATTTTCACATTCATTCATTTGACAAACATCAGTGAGTCCTAGTAGCTGCCAAGCGTGGACAAAATAGAAAATAATACTGCTCTTACAGAGCCTCTATTTCAGTGGAGATAAAAATCCTCTTTGGTTATTGCCTTTTACTGAATTTGTTCTAATGAAACTCACTTTTTAATCTGTGAGGAAAAGTGATAAAAGAACACTGGCTAATGGAGCTTCTCTCTTGAGGAATGAGGTACACACTCTTCCCACTGCTCGTTCTGAGAGGTAAAAGGCACTTTCTCCTTGGAAAGAGACTGGGTGTGCAGACTCGAGAGAGGGTGGTCTCCAAGGAGGCCGTGCCCACCTCCCTCTCAGCATCTTCTGCTTTCTGTTGCTGTGGCTGGCGGCACATTCAGCACAATCGCTCTCTGATCTCCCTTTGAGCTGTGAATGCCCCAGGGTTTTGCTTAGTACTTACGTTTGTGAAGTCAATCAGAGGTTCCAAGTTATGAGCCCAGATAGCCTGTGGTATGATAGTGTTTGCAAGTCAAAATAGCGATATTAGAAAGACATTTGTTTTTGAGGGAAAAACTGCTGAGTCCAGGTTTAAACCTCCTAATGTGTTTAGAGGACGGCATAATAGTGTTGGCAGTGTCTGGACTTAGGGGCTGTTTCTCATCCCTTCGTAGAGTTGAAACGACAGAGGATTCAACTAGACCCACTGCTGACAGTCTCAGGCTAGATCGGAAGCCTTCAGACCTGGCACTGACAGTCACATACTCCGTCTTCCGTGAGCATGAATCTCTGTGGCTCCACTTTTTTTTTTTTTTAACTGATATTCTGCCTTCTTAATTCTTCATTATTTCTCTACCATGTAAGTGTTAGACAAATACGATATCCCCAAATCTACATATGGATATAATTATGCTGTCACTGCAGGGATGACTCTTTTTTGAAAAGATTACTTTTAAAAAGATTAGGAATAGATCCAGGGCAAATGAAACTAATTTGATACCAACAATCACATCATAAAGTCTGAGTAAGGGAAAATGAATAGAAGGTGGCACCCACTGCAGCACTGAGAGGCCCAGTGGGGGTGTGTCTGCGGAGATGTCACTCCAAGGCGTGGGCTCTTTCACGCAGCATCGTGAGGCCGTGATTTCACTTACCGGGTAACTGTTTACATGCTTACCCTTGTGATCATTGTATAATTGACATCTTTGAGAAAATGCATGACGTTTTGTCACCTCCTGAATGTGTTAAGTAGAAACGCCCAGAAAGTATAGTATTATTGGTTTTACATTATGAGTTGAAAGTGTATGTACACTTGGGCCTTGCTTTGGTGTTATTATTTGAAATGCAAACTTAGTTCTGTACAAAGGTAGAAATTTTAATAAATGACATTCCTAGTCAGGGTAAAAAGTTTCCATGGGGGAAAATATGCTTTAATTTAGTCCATTTAGGTCTCTCTTGCCTTTTCTCCTTCTTGAGAAGGACCCACTTCCAACTCTCTTTGGAAGTGCTCCAAACTTTCTCTTTGTTCTTCCTAAATAAAATCTATCTTTGTTACCTGGAAACTTGTCTGTCTCTGGAACAAGAGAATGGCAGGATTTCTCCTACTATTTCTTATTTCTTAGTATGGTGTTTAAAGGAAAGAAGCAATACTCAGTAAAATAATTTAAGGAGGTTTATTCTTAGCCAAATTGGAGGACAATGACCCAGAGCTACACCAAAGAAGCCTTGAATTAATTGTGCATTTGGCCCTGTGTCCTGGGAAACTGACTTGTCTGGACTTTAGGAAAAGACTCCCTAGGGCTCTGGCTTCCAGTGGCTTTGTCAATAGGAAGGTTGGAGCAGATAACAGGCAAGAGGGGAAGGGAAACAGTGATTGCTTAAGCACGCTGCTGTTTGAAAAGATGCCACGTGAGGACTCACCAAGAAGGTGGCTGTCTGTCGGCCAGGAATAGAGTCCTCACTGGGAATAAAATCAGCTGACAAGTTGATCCAAGATCATTTTCCAGAACAGAAAATAAATTTCTGTTTTTTTAAAAAAAATAATAATTTGGTCCATTTAAATTTCTTTAAGCTCTCAGCCCAGTGATTACTTTGTCTTGTGTATTATTCTGACACAAGCCATTAATCTATCAAATAGGAAAAGGCCGAACAACATGAGATTCCTATCTTATGGAAAGATAGTTAGGTTGGTACAGGCCAAAATTTTATTAGTTCTGGCCTAAAAGTTGTTTGAAAAATTTGTAGAATGTGATTTTTAAATCAGATTTCAAAGATAAAAACAGGATACTCTCAGTTTCTGGCTGTAAAATGCTATTCTTTTAAGAACCTATGAGTTAAAGAGTCACACAGATATTTTTCCACACTCTTTAAACTATTGAGTATAAAGTGATCACAAATTCAAGTCTTTTTAAAAGAAGCTTTGCAAATACTAGAACGCTTGACTATTGTGTTATATAAGTAATGTTTTTTGGTGTTGTTCCAGAAAGGATAATTTTAAAAGTCATACTTTGTTGATAACATAGGGTTTGCAGCCATGATACCACAATCAGACACATCACCAATATCAGTTTCTGAAGACTGTTTTGACAAAGTATCACAAATTGAGTGGCGTAAATAACAGACATTTACTGTCTCACAGTCCTGGAGCCTGAAAGTCCAAAATCAAGGTGTTTGGGGGGTGGGTTCCCTCTGAGGCTGTGAGGGAGACTCTGTCCCAAGCCTCTTTTCTAGCTTCTGATGGGTCCTTGGCCTATGGAAACATCACTCAATCTCTGTCATCATCACCATGTGGCCTTCTTTCTGTGTGTCTAAAGAGCCTGTTTTTTGTTTTTTTTTTTTTTAATTGAATCATAGTTGCATATGTTAGTGCAATCAAGGGGTACAATGTGCTGGCTTCATATACAATCTGAAATGTTTTCATCAAACTGTTTAATATACCCTTCATGGCATTTACTTAGTTATTGTATGAAGACATTTGTATTCTGCATTTAGTAAGTTTCACCTGTACCCTTCTAAGATGCACCATAGGTGTGGCCCCACCAATTACCCTCCCACCACCCCAAACTCCCCCCTCCCCTCCCTTCCCATACTCTTGTGCTATAGTTGGGTTATAGCCTTCATATGAAACCTTTAAATTAGCTTCATAGTTGGGCTGAGTACATTGGATACTTTTTCTTCCATTCTTGAGATACTTTGCTAAGAAGAATATGTTCCAGCTCCATAGGAGGGACATTTTTCATTTCATGTAAAGTTACTTCCTTTGAGAACTAGAGGGCTAATAGCTATGATGCAGTCCTCATACTACAATGAGATGTAATTACAATTCAGATTAAGAAATGAAGCACTGGGATTCAGAATTGACATGCTATATTTCTTTTATTCTTTTATATCCTCTATATCCTCTATTCCCTTCTCTGCCAAATCTGTAACCACCAGCATGTATTCTTATACAGACTGCCTACTGCCCAGTGAGGTCAACTGATATTATGAAAATAAGACAAAGAAATGCTTACCAATTTTTAATGCATCCTATGGTAAAAATGCAACAATATAATTAATATTTTGGGATAAGCAGAGTTATCTTCCTGACACAGATCTTACCAGATCATTTCCCAGTTTCTAAAATGTCAGTGGTTCCTACAGCACATGAAGACCCCTTAATGAGTTTTTGACGCAACTGTGGGCCATACATTTAAAAATATTCATCTTAATTTTTAAAATACAAAAAGTAAAATATTTTAAAATATACACTAATAATGACAACAACACTGCTACTATTTTAGATTTTTACCAATAAGAGGGATTACATTGTCTATACTCTTTCACCAAGTTACCTATAGCTGACCTTACCACAAATCACTTCAGCTGTTGGTCATATTCCACATCCAGTTGGTTTTTCTTAGCATTTTAAAAATTTAGTAGAAAGAAAGCACAAATTCATAAAATTTAGCTGTCAAGAACAGCAGCAGGGGGCCGGGTGCAGTGGCTCATGTCTGTAATCCCAGCACTCTGGGAGGCTGAGGCAGGCAGATCGCTTGAGCTCATGAGTTCGAGACCAGCCTGAGCTAGAGTGAGACCCTGTCTCTAAAAGTAGCCGGGCGTTGTGGCGGGCACCTGTGGTCCCAGCTACTCTGAAGGCTGAGGCAAAAGGATTGCTTGAGCTTAAAAGTTTGAGGTTGCAGTGAGCTGTGATGCCATGGCACTCTACCTAGGGTGACAAAGTGAGACTCTGTCTCAAAAAAAAAAAAATAATAATAACAGCAGCAGAGATTATCTGCCTATTTATGGCCAAAGGCACAAAGTAAGAAAATGCAAAAGCCTTTTCAAAAACTAGTATTTTAAGAGTTAAGTTTCTGGGCCAGGTATATGGCTCACACCTGTGATCCTTGTACTCTGGGAGGCTGTTCATTTGAGGTCAGGAGTTCAGGACCAGCCTGAGCAAGACCCTATCTCTACAAAAAATAGAAAAATTAGCTAGTCATGGTAGCATACACCTGTAGTCCCAGATACTTGGAAGGCTGAGGCAGGAGGATCACTTGAGCCCAAGAATTTAAAGTTGCAGTGACCTATGCACTGCACTCTAGCTGGTGCAACAGAATAAGACTGTCTTAAAAATATATATGCTTCTGGTGCCAAGAAAGACAGAATTAAATGATGAGCCTAAATGTCAGATTGAAGTACTTAGGTTAGTCTAGATTTTTGCCTCTATAAGAATAAAAAAAGTAAAACTAATCTTAATTAAGTTTTGATGGCATTGTATTATATATAAAATATTATAATTTAGGAATCTCTAACAGGAAAATTATTCAAGTTAAAGTACAATTAGATCTCAAATTGAATGATAGAAGAAAAAGCCCCTCAAAAGCTAATTTGCATTGCCTGAGTCCAAGGAAAAAACACAGTAAATTAGAGAAAAAAGTCAACATACAAACAGCTTTTCCTTAGGTTATACTTATGTCTAAAGACTTAATGATGGGTCTTTAGAAACATACTGCTTGAACGAGAAGGCATAAAAATGAATGCATTTAACCTAGTTCCCATTATGGAAACCATTTTCTAATTTTTTCCTTAAAAATAACATGCTTCTTAAAACTATAAATCCCCTTAAAATACAAGAAAAACATTCTGATTTGAGAATAATGTTTATTTCAATCCCTAACCAATATGCCATTAGAATTTACCTAAGGGTTTGAAAAGTAACTGATTAAGTGAACTAGTTAATCACTAACCAAAACACAGGGGGAAATAGAATAGAAGGAAACCTCAAGCACAGACCTTGAAGTACTGCTTTAATAATATCTCAGCTGCATGAGGGCTCACTAATTGGCAACAGCCTAAAGAAATAAACAAGCACGCCAGGAAATGGGGCAGGGCTATTGGTGTATATCATAGTGTTTGAAAATAGTCCCTTTAAAACTATATTTCAGTTTTACAGGGATATATTGTATTTTTGCAAGGCTGGAACCACATCGACAAAAAATTCAACACTATGTCTAGCACACATCAGCAGATATTCGTCCTGGGGTCATTTAAACTTAACCTTTGTTAAACAACAACTACTGAGAGCCTATCATATGCCATTTCTCACTCCCATACCTGCACCCCCCTTCCCTTCTTGTACTGGCCATTCTAGATCTCCATTCTAGAGCTCTTAGTAAGTCATAAACTCTTTCACATTTCCTTTCACCTACATGTCTATGTCGGAGAATACATTAAAGCTGAAGCCCCAATAATTAGGCAATGTTTGTAGGACCTTTCTATCTAGCAACTTGTGCCTCCATTGTGCCTCTATTTTGCTTCCCACTTATCCAAACCCAGAGACAAAAAAGCAAATGTAGTAGCTTTTCCATCGAAGTCCTGGATAGTATCATCACACTATATTATGCTTTAATGCTGTGGTCTCCAACTCCCAGGACACAAACCTGTACCAGTCCATGGCCTGTTAGGAGTCACAGAGCTCCACATCTCCCACCCTCCCTTGAAAAAACTCTTCCTTGAAACTTATGAACTGGCAACATAGTAAGAGGTGAGTGGCAGGCAATCTGGTGAAGTAGCTTCATCTGTATTTATTATAGTCTTATAGCTGCCAGCTCCTCCCCATTGCTTGTATCACTGCCTGATCTCTGCTTACCTACCCTTCCCAGCCCCTCATCCCATGTCGGTGGAAACATTGTCTTCCATGAAACCAGTCCCTAGTGCCCCAAAACCACTGCTTTATTATATCACCTTAGTTTACCCTGGGATATTCAGGGTAAATATTCTGATGGGACACATCTATATGTCATACTGGTTTTTAAATACTGAAATACCTCAGTAGCTATAGATAAATAACTACTTTTTCCTAAGGATACTTCTAATCCCTGCCCCCCACCAACCCCTAGAATCTCCTGAACTTTTTCATGATCCAGCAGCTGTAACACCAGGAGGCTCCAGAATACTATGCCTTAGTGCTATGTCTGACATCTGATCTGATTGATGCATTTGTGTTGTTTTGACTGTCACTCCTGAACTCATTTCATTTAGGGAGCCACTGCTTTGGTTCTTGCTCAGAGCTAGTTAAAACTTGAAGTTGTCTAAGATGCAGGAAGGACAAAAAAGAAGAAACTCTTTATCCCAACTCTGCTGAGAGCTAGACAATAAAAGGGGTAGTTGAGGGATATGGGTAATAGAACTGTAAAATCCACCACAAATATAATATAGGGTGTCCATAAAGTTCACGTGCAATTTAAAATAGTTTACAGCCAGTATCACAATTTAAAATGGTAAACTGTTTTAAATTTCATGCAAACTTTATGGACAACCTGTATATACTATTGAAACAAAGTTTGAGAGTTAGGAGAAGAATACAGGAATCTGGAGCATGGTGGATGAGGACAGGCAAAACTTTAGAGATAAGCATGAATCAATCTGTCTGTCTATCTATCTATCTATCTATCTATCTATTTTTTTAAGTCTCACTTTGTCACCCTTAGTAGAGTGTATGGCATCATAACTCATAGCAACCTCAAACTCCTGGGCTCAAGCAATCCTCTTGCCTCAGTTTTTTTCTATTTTTAGTAGAGATGGGATCTTGCTCTTACTCAGGCTGGTCTCAAACTCCTGAGTTCAAGCAATCCACCTGCCTTGGCCTCTCAGAATGCCTGGATTACAAGCATGAGCCACCACACCAGTCCTGTGAATCTAGATTCTAACACCA
Source organism: Perodicticus potto (assembly GCA_963574655.1). NCBI lineage: Eukaryota > Metazoa > Chordata > Mammalia > Primates > Lorisidae > Perodicticus > Perodicticus potto. Next base: position 4,188 of record CAUYRH010162704.1, on the reverse strand, counting down.
CCTTCTGACCCCTTTTTTCCCATTGAATACAGCTCTATCCCTGGTGGGTTTATATACATTTTCTTGGAGCATGTCTCTTTTATTCCTCCTACTCTCAGCATCTTCTCTAATCTAGAAGTTCCCAGAACAACTCACTCTCATCACAAGTGGAGCCAGATTGCTAATTTCCAGTTACCAAAAACAGCACACGAGGATTTTGCCTTGCTATATGCAGGTTCCAACTGGACTATAATGTCACAGAACTGGAAATAAAGGGGTTAATTTTGATAAAGTTGCTGAGAGGGCTGTTCATATAAAGCAAACAGCACTGTACTTCCTTACTGGCTCTTTATTCCTTTCTTCTCAAATGTATACATTTATGGGACTGACAAGAGACTGGGGAATGTAATGAGTAGAGAGACACACTACATTGGGAAATCCTTTGGGTAGCATTATCCTTTCTAATAACTTGTAATTATAGTTTTAGAAGCAATATTCTCTAGTTCTTCTGTACTAAGTCTACCTTGGTTTATTTTTATTAATCTCCAAAAGGAAGTTGGGGAGAAGAAACTAGCAATTATTCTTTGGTGGGGAAACTTCAGTTGAGAGAGGAAATACCAATCAGGAGATTCTTCTTGGAGTCATAGGAATAGTCTGATGTCAGAGACAGAAAAATGAGTTAAAAAATGCACATCTCCTGGAAATCTCCCTTAAAGAAACAGTTGTACTTGCACACACCGATATGTGTATGTTATTCATTGAAGCACTGTCTGTAGCAGCGAAAGTTGGCAACAAGGACAGTATCCAGTAATAGGAGAATAGTGCAAGGAAAGGAGACTGTGTACTGAAATAGAAAAATCTCATCTCTCAGAAATACTGTAGTAGTTTTTGTCAAGTCACAAAAACTGGTTCTTTAAAAAAGTGTGTGTCTGTATGACTGGATAGAGAAAGAACTGGAACATATTGAAGTCTTTTCAGTGGTTGTCTCTGGAGTGGGAAGAACAAGTGGGACTTTCACATTTCACAGATGTGTACACAGTTTGAACCTTTTATAGTGAGGTGTATTTAAATGCTATGTAAATGGTTTTGAAAATAAAAATAAAAGCAGTGCAGCTGGAAGAATAGAGATAGGACATTGCAAAGAGGAGACCTATATTCTGGGAAGCAGACCACTGGGAAATATGGACAAAGAATGGGACTGTTTCTGGTGAACACTAGGTGAAGAAGTCCTGAGAGGAAGGTGGCTCACTCAGGTTTTAAATAAAAGTCAATAGGAAGAAAGTCTTTGTGATTGGACCTCATTCCAGCAGTGAGAAATATGAATTCTACTCCTAGCTCCACAACTTGCTAATTTTATCACCTTGAGCAACTGCCTTAATTTCTATGGTTTTATAGGTTTTCCATCTATAAAATGAGGAGGAATTACCCAGCATGATTTTAAGGTCCCTTCCAGCTTCATAGTCTATCATTTCAGCAATGATTTGTCGTTTGGTCACTCATATATTGTATTGGATGACTTCTGAGAGGATCTTATCTTTGAGTTACTCCAAATGGTATTTTTCTTCCATAGTTATCTGAGAACACTCTTCTGACAAGATCATAAAATGGTGCCACCAATCCTCAGAAAAGAAAGGTAAGACTCAGGTCACCAGTGCAGTATAAGACAGCCTAGTATCCCAATAAGACACAACATTTCTGATATATGGCTAACTATAGAACTTTAGCCATATGACTACAATATCTCTGGAGTACATGGTAACCCCTGACCCCAGAAACACACAGTATGAACCTCCTGAAGCATTACAGCAACTCTTGTTTGTTTGTTTTTTGTTTTGTAGAGATAGTCTCACTTTATCACCCTCGGTAGAGGGCTGTGGTGTCACACAGCTTGCAGCAACCTCCAACTCTTAGGCTTAGGGGATTCTCTTGCCTCAGTCTCTGGAGTAGCTGGGCACTCGCCACAATGTCTGGCTATTTTTCTGTTTTGCAGTTCGGCTGTGGCCGGGTTTGAACCCGCCACCTTCGGTATATGGGGCCGGTACCCTACTTGATGAGCCACAGGCGCCGCCCTACAGCAACTCTTTACCACATGTCATAAAGTGGACCAAAGTAACCCACTAAGAAATTACAGTTTGCCAAAGTGCCTCTAAAATGTATTTCCTTCAAGAAAGGACATGGTTTCAAAAATGAAACAATGAGGATCCTCTGGATTTAGCTGATGCAAGTAAAAAGCTTAGACGTTATTACTTTCATCCTTACAAGAAAAGTTTGGACAAACTGAAAAATCAATGATTTTTCTTGGACCCACTGGAGAACTGAGGTTGCAGAGGAAACTGGTAATCCAAAATCTGAGGAAACAAACTTATCCAAAGAGAGACAGCTGAGCTCTGCTTACCTGGAGAAGAAACAGCTGGAACCATAAACAGGTAGGAACACTTAAATGGCAACTTGGACAAATTGCTGAAGGCTGAGTGTGGATTAGCACGAATATGAGAAACTCCTGAGGATCACAGTCTTACAGGCGCTCCCATACCAAAGCTCTAGCTCTACCTCCAGGAACCCTACCAAGTTCTCCCTGAGAAGATCCAAGAAAGAATACCTCCTTGCTCAGACCAGGGTGGGAGAAGAGTAATCATTGTGAAATCTGCCCAGAGATTTCTCCATAACAAAGGCCTATGCTCCAGGGGAAAATACTTTGCCTGAGCTTACTTCCTGTTAGAGGAAAAGCATTCTTCCCACTGTAAACCCCTCTAGCCTGCTTATCAGACCTAAAGGGAGAAAAACATACTCAACAGGTCAGATCTTCAAGAAAACACATTGGGAATGCTGCAGTCCAGGGAGTAGAGACCAGGGAGGGCAAAAAGCTACATTACTGGAAAAAAACTTACAGCCACAAAACACAGTACCAATAAAACAGAGCCTTAATCAGAAGATTATAAAATTACCTTCTCCTCCATACTTTACCACCACACTACAGTGCTTCAGTGTAATAACAATGAATTATAGTTCAAAGAGTTACAAGGTACAGGGTCTCTAAAGTTGTCCTCAGGGAAACTTAAAATCAAGAGGGGAGACAAAAACAAGGAAACTATAGGAATTTGAACCCTCTGGCACCTAGTTACAGCAAACATTAGACACAGCCCAACTCCTATCCAGTTTGCCATGAATCCTAACACGGTGAACTTAAATTATTATAGAAATAAATAACAGAAAAACAGCTGGAAAATCCCTTAAATACCTGGAAATAAAACAACACACACTTCCAAATAACCCATGGGTTAAAAAAGTCTCAAGATAAATTTAAAAATATTTTAAAGAAGATGAAAATATAATGTATCAAAATTTGTGGGATACAGCAAAAGCAGTGCTTAGAGAGAAATTAATAGCATTAAATGAATATGTTAGAAAAGAAGATGTAAAATCAATAACCTAAGCTTCCATCTTAGGAAATTAGGGGAAAAAGAGAGCAATGTAAGCCTAAAGCAGGCAGAAGAAAACAAAGAAAAAAAGTCAGAGCAAAAATCAATGAAATTGAACACAGGAAAAGAGCAAAATCGATAAAACCAAAAGCAGGTAACTGTTAGCCAGGCTAACCAAGAAAAAAAGAGAAGACTCAAATTACCAATATTAGAGATGAAGGAGGACTCATCACTACTGTCCCTTACACATTAAAAGGATAATAAGAAAATACTATGAACAACTCTACACACACAAATTTGCTAATTTAGGTGAAATGAGCCAATTACTTGAAAGACACCAAACTATCAAAACTTGCACAGAAGAAGCAGAAAATCTAAATAGCCTTATGTCATTATTATTGTTATTATTGGATCAAAAATTAATAACCTTCCTCAAAAGAAAGCACCAGGCCCAAACACTTAAAGAAGAAATAATACTAATTTTTCACAATCTTTTCCAGGAAATAATAGCAGAGGAAACACTTCCAGACTTTTTCTATGAGGCCCCCATAGAAAACTTACCCCATAGGAAAACTTAATAAAGACATTACAAGAAAAGAAAACTACAGACCAGTGTCTCTCATGAACACAGTCCTCAAAAAGGTAAAAGTTCCTCAAAAATATCAGTAAATTGAGTCCGACAATGTATAAAAAGAATTTTACACCCCAACCAAGTGGAATTTATTCTGGGTATGCAAAGCTGGTTTAGCTTTCCAAAATCCATGTAATCTACCATATCAATAGACTAAAG
>CAUYRH010162701.1:0-58435 GCA_963574655.1 Perodicticus potto | reverse complement strand
CGTCTCAAACCCCCCTTTTTGGTTTAATTCTGAGAACAGGTTTCTGACAAGGAAGTTCTCTGAGTTCCCTGACTCCCTAAACAATGTCTAAACACAATGATGAGAAACTTACCTCAACCTCCCTAGCCAGCTGAACAATGGTAAAAACTCACTCAAGCAGAGATTCCCAGGAAATTGAGTTTCCCAGGTACTGGGCTTTCCAAGTTGTCCCCTTGGTTACTGAGTCGCCACGCAGCTACCCCCTGAGCCAACTACCTGACTGTGACTCCGCCTTGTAACCCACCATGTTTTGCTTTTGTACATGATTGCTTTGCCACATCAGCACAAAAAGGGTATAAAAGGCTGCCTGCATTTCTCTTAGGGGCCGTTTGCCTTTTGGGGGCAACGGTCCATCTGTGCAGATGTAACCACTTGATTCGGCCATTTGCCCTTTGGGCGGCGGTCTGTCTGTACAGATGTAATAAATGACCACCTGATTTGGGCCGTCTGCCTTTTTGCAGTGGCCCCCCTGCGCAGGAGTAAATAAAATCACCTCTGATTTGTACCCAAAGTGGGGTCCATATTTTTGTGGGTGGCCTCAGTTACAACAGGACTACAGGCAACCACCCCAATACCCAGGTAGTTTTCTACTTTGAGATAGGGTCTTGCTTTTGCCCAGGCTGATCTCGAACTCCTTAGTTAGGAGACCCACTTGCTTCTCGGCCTCCCAGAGTACTAGGATTATAGGTGTGAGCCAACACACTCAGCCTTGTAGCATGACTTTTGGGGCTTGTTTCTGAAAAATACAACTGTCTGTGCATAACTTTTATAAATGTACACAAAAAGGTATCTGAAAGGATCCACACAAGATTATTGGTAGTAGTTTTGCCTGGAGAGTGAAGGTGGGACAGTAGGGAGAGGTGCCACCTTCACTTTTCACTTTATAAACTTTTGGGCTTTTTGCACTGTAAGTTAATAACATTTTGTTTTCAATTAAAACAAAAGTCAATGGGCCCCCCCAAATTTCTCTAGGCAGCTCTTGGGCAAGGGGAGGTTGGCCCAAAGGGTGGATGTGAGGCTTCCTGTCTGCCCCTACCCACCTCCATCCACTTCCGGAGCCTTAGCTCAGTCCACATCTTGGCCCAGGACTGCCTGACCCCACCCATGGGCCACAGGATGGAAAACCACAGAGTGGAGTAGGATAGTCAGGCAGGGAGCCTGAGAAACCCAACTACAGTGGACCCACAGATGGCGCTCCTAGCCCAAGGCATCTAGCAGTTCCAGGGGCTGCACCAAGGGTGGGGACATCTTGTCTCCATTTCTCTCTAACCCAGGTCAGTGACTTGAAATCCATCAAGTGAGAGAGGAGTAATTCGGCCCAACCTCTGGGCCAAATCTGGACCTGGAGCTAATCCTCAGGCTGCCATGACTCTGGGTCCAGGCTCTGCTTCAGGGCTGGCTTCTCTTGCTAAGTCCCAAGAAATGGTGACTGTGACCAATCCTATGATCCTCCCTTCCAGCCACTCTCCCATGATCTGGAGGAGCTGGCCTCTGCTTCAGCCCTTCTTGCGCCATGAGTAGTGGTCCTGTGTCTGACCTTCCTTCTTGCCCCTTAGGAAACTTCTTTAAGCTGTTATGATTTGTCCCTTCCAAGGTGTTCTGGAGAGTCTTAAGAAATCTCCTCACCTGCTGCCCAGCTCCCAGTCCACAGAAACCAAAATTAAGGCCCACAGAGAGGACAGAACTTGCTCAAGCTACCCAGCAGGTCCTGGGCAGGGCAGGCCTGGGAACTCCTGCCTCTCTCAATGTGGAGGACAGGCCAGTGATAGCAGAGGCAGAAGCTGCTAACAGAAGCTGCTAAATGGCCACGTTCCCAACACCTGGGCTCCCCACAAAGGCTGTAGTGGTTAGACTTCCCAGGTGACATAAGACACTGGACACTGGTACTCAGAAGGCCTGATGTTCCTTTCCTCACCTGCCTATGTAAGGTTTGAGCATAAGCTCCTGGCCTGGCCCCAAGGCCCTTCTAAGGAAGGGGCCCCTTGTGCTGCTCCAGGCCCACCTGGCTTCCTACTGGGTTCAGGAGGAAGTAGGCAGGTCCTCAGCAAGTCTACTGAGTGGCAAAGGAACCAGAGTGTGGATAGGAAAACAGAGGCCCGAAGAGAGGCTGCATGTCAAGTTGCTCCCCAGAGCTGCAAGGAGGTTCCTGTCCCCTACTCACCTCCCGGCAACTGCATGGCCTGCTGTGGCAAAGGCAGAGTCCTAAGTTTCCTTGTCAGGAGGTTAGAAGAACCCTCCACTGACCCTGGACCAGCCACCAGACCCATCAGGGGTCATCTTCTTCTGCTTAGGGAAAGTGGCTGATGCATCACTCCTGCCGGGTCACCACCCCCAGAAAGACACACTATTTAGCCCAACCTAGCAATAAACACCCCACTGGGAGCAGGGCCAGACAGAGGAGCTTCTATGTCCTGGGTCCAAGAGTATTCCCAGTATTCCCAGAGGTGAGAGAAGAAGGAAAAGGAAGCACCCGCCCAGGAGGGGGCTGAGCTAAAACGAGCAGGCCCTGGAGCCTGGACACCCCAGATGAGGCCATGAGCAGCGAAACAACACATGTGGTGGGAGGGCTTCCTGCCTGTCACCTCTGAGACAGAGCAGAGCCAGGAGAGGGCAAATGACCTCACTAAAAACGATGGTTCCACTTATCAAGTGCCAACTATGTCCTAAGCCCAGGAACTGTCCATTGTCTCTGAATTTGTACAATCCATGAGGTGGGAATTATTTTAACCTTTTATAGATGAGGAAATTGAGGCTCAGCAATAGGCACCAATCTGCCAGAGGCCCGCAGCAGGAAGTAGTGCCAGAAGGAGGCCCTGGCTGACTCCAGGACCATCTCTCTGAGCCTGGAACCCCCAACCTACTCCCCTGCATGCCGGGTCACACCTTACATTGGCCCAACATCTGCTCAGAGCCTGGCCAGCACCAGCCAGCAGCTGTGGTCAGTACAGCCAACTCCTGCTTCACCAACTCAGGACTCTCCTCCTTCCTCCCATGCCTACAGAGTCTCCTGGGCCTGCCTGGCACTGGGCAGGGGGAGGCAGGGAACAAAAGCAGTGCTGTAGGCCCAGTGCCAGGTCTCCAGCAGCTCCTGAGAAGGCCAGAGTGAGAGGGTCACCCAGGCCCTCATGGTGTGACTGGTTATATAATATGTGAGGTCCTGTACAAAATGAAAATGCAAGGCCCCTTGTTAACAAAAATTAGGAATTCCAAGTTGGCGATAGCAGAGCACTGAGCTAAGCATAGGGCCCTGACCCCTGGAGCTGGAGGCTAGAACTCTGGCTCCATCCCAGCTGATAGTCTAAGGCTCTGGGGGCTCAGTGCTCCATTAGTCTTCTGGTCTCCAGAGAAAGGAAGGAGAGGGCAGAGCAGGGGTCAGGCCTTGTGAGCTCCCTCTAGGCCACAGACCTGGGATTGCACCTTGGTTCAGCCACTCCATGGCTGTCTTGACTTTAGCTGAGTAGCCTCAATTCATCTGTAAAATGGGCTGACACACACTCCCCTCCCAGAGTGGCTACATACCCTTATTCATAGAATAAGGGTGCAGAAAGGGAAAGCAGCAGCAAAAGAAAGCCTCAGGCCCGGGGGCTGAGCCAGAGACAGACTCACTTCACGGCAGCCCTTAATCCAGGGCTGCTCTCCACCTTCCTGTTTTGCAGAGGGACCAACCCCAGAATTAATAGGGAATTTAAATGGCAAATGTCTTTGGAATTTGGCCACATCAACATGGAGTGCAGGAATTTCCTTCCCACCAAGTTGTTTCCTCTAAGGCCCTGGCCCTCCTGCCACTGGGTGCAGAGCTGCGATTCCCAAAGAAGCCTCTGACTTGGGGTCAGTTTCCTGGCCAGAGCAGCCAAGGGGCTAGAACTTAGAGACGCCCTATCATGCTGGAGAGGGGAGCTGGGTTAGTACCCCCACTAGCAGGTGGTTGCTGGGGAAAAGCCTCAGGGCATGGAGTCAACAGGTTATGGGATTATGGCAGGGACAAAAGCCCCACCCCCCACCCCCCAGACACATCATCACGCTAGAGACAGTGTCCAAAAAACACGCTTTTACCCGTACGCTCCTGATATGGCCTTGGCAGTCAGGATCAAAGGCCTGTCCAACCAGCAGACCCCAGGTCTCACTGCCCCAGCCAGGGAACTGGCCTGAAAAGTGTGGCACCAAAGGCAGCTGGGAAGGGGAGGACCAGGACTGGCACAAAGTCATGATGCTGGTGAGTGGTGGGCCATGAGCCCCAGGGTCAAAGGCCACTTGATTGACCAGGAGGTGGGATGAACCTCAAAGTGCTATAGATTGCTTGGGGAGTGGAGTGGAGATGAGGGCACTCCCTTTCATTCCCCTTCAAGTCATGAGGTCCGAGATGGCTCCAGGTGTTCTCAGGGCAGGGCAAAAAGAAACCTAGGTCCACTCGGCATGTGGCAGGAGGCAGGATCCACAAGATAAATGTTTTCAATGGAGTGTAGTGACTGGCCTGGGATGGGACAGAGGACTGGAGAAGGCGTGGCAGCCAACCAGGTGTCAGGGCTACTCAGTCTTCCAGGATGGGTGGGCGAACACGATGGGCCTCTTCTTGGCCCAGCGGGAGAAAACAGCCTTCTCAGTGATGAAGCGGTGGGCACTTCGGGGTGCCCGCTCATGTGCCAGGTACATCTGACACTCATCCAGCCGGCCCTTCTCGAAGTAGTGGTAAGGCACGGAGGGGTGGCTCTTCTCCCTGAGGGGTGGGGAGCAGCGCTGCTGTGGGACAGGTACAGAACCCATCCCCCTCCCCCAGATCCTGCCACCACCACAGAGACCCATGCTGGATCCCTGGGCAGACAGGAGGAGCAGTGCAGCCCTCAGATCCCCCAGGCCAGGGTTCAAGCCCCAGCTCTGCCTCTTGTAAGCTGGGTGACTCTGGGAGAGAGATATACCCCATGAGCCTCAAAAGCCCACCTGTGAAATGGAGATGGTGACACCCACCTTCCAGGATAAGAGTATCAAGTCAAAAGGTGAGGCTGCAAAGCACTCTGCTGCTTCTGGCTCCCATGGCACAGAGCCACCAGCCCTACATTCCCACCTTCCTATCAGCATTACAGAGGCCAGGGCCACAACTGGGGCATCCAGACACCTGCCATCTCATCCATGTATACAATAAGCCAGTTCCAAAGGACATGGGGTGAAAACGTGGGACCTTTTCTGAATTCATTACTTATAATAATATTGAAATATAATAACATTTTAATACCATAACCATATCTGAACTTGATGTCATGATGACAAAATATTATCAAATGTAGAAACTTGTATGTAGTAGATCACTGATATGCCCCGATTTGTGGTGAGCACTTTTGTAGATTATTCTCTCCCTTGGTGTTTCAGCAACCATCTAAGGAAGCCACCATTCTTTCCCCTATTTTACACATGAGGAGGTGGAGGCTCTTGGGGGTGGTATGACTGGCCGGAGATCACACCCACAGTGCTGGCGTGGGTATGGGAGCCCCATCCAGGGACTGAGCTCTTTCCCAAGGCCTGCTGCCTCGTCTACCCACCATGAAGCCCACACACTCCATGCCCCCATAGCTCCTAAGTCCTCTGGCTTTAGGCCTGGGCAGGGGCCCATGGCCCTCCCCACCTCCCCTCCAGCCCAGGGCCTGGCTGGTCTGACCTGCAGTAGCTGCCGCTGACCATTCCATAGACCACGATCTCCTCACACAACTCCAGGGCAAGGATCATGGTGAACCAGCCGGTGCTGAGAAAGGAGCCTGACTGCCTCCTGAGGGTGAGGGTGGAGGGACACCGTCAGCCGGGCTCATCCCCAACACCTGACATGGAGCAAGGGGCCTTGTGGCAGCCTCAGGCCTCAGCCCTCTCAGGGAAGTGGCACTTGGTACTTCCCAGCCAAGGATCCCTCACCTCAACCTGTACAGAAGGTGCCCAGGGTAACCAGGGTGCAGACAGAGTCAGCCCAAGGCATCAGGGGCCCATAAACCTAGGCCTGGTCAACTCCCCACCAGCCCAATAGGACTTAAGCCAAGCTGTGCTTTGCAGGGCCTGAGCAAACTCCTGGGTGATGGGTGGGGGGACTCTGGCCACATCTTCTCCTCATCTAAGGGACCAGGCCTGGGGAGACAGCACAGCACAGTAGTTGAAAGTTGGGGTGTCTGTCTGGTCTTCAAAATGGTCTTCCATTCAAACCCTGACTCTGCTGTTGGGTATCAGATTTGCTTGTTAACCTCTCTGGCCTCATGACCCACCTGTGAAATAGGGAAAATTCTAGGTAGTTATTCAGGAACAATGTCAGGCCAGCCCTCCACTCCCCCACTTGCAGTGAGAGGCTGTGTGGTCCCAGACCTCAGCTCTGTGAAGCAGCAGCACTGGATACCCTCCCAGCTGAGGGCCACCCACCTCAACCTCCCAAGAGGGCACATGAGTTAGTTTATTCATTCAAACTCACACCTCCCACACCCTGCTCTTGCCCTGGACCTGCCACACCTGGTGATAACATTCCCAAGGGAAGGAGATACACCCAAGACAAGGAAACAAAGGAATAGAACAAAGAATGTCAGGGCAGGAGGTGGGCCTTTAGATGGAATAGGCAGTGAGGGCTTCCCTGAAGAGGTGACATTTCGCCCAGATCTGAGAAGAGGCGGCAGTCATGAGATGATAAAGGAGAAGAACATCCATTCCAGGCAGAGGGAATGGCATGTGCAAAGTCTTCCAGGTAGAAATAAGCATGGGTCTCTCAGAAGCCCCAGAAGGCCAGTATGACTGGAACCACATGAATGAAGCAGCTGAGACCATAGGGGCAAACAGGGGTGGGTCATACAGACTTGCAGGCCACAGGAAGGGAGGAGGTGGGAAAATGGGACTTCATTCTCCCTGAGGTGCAAAGCTGCTGAATTCACTGCAGTTGAAGAGCTCAGACGGCAAGGCCAAGGAAGGTAGCAGGGAGACCAGCCCAGGGCTGCTTTGAGGGAAGAAGAGGAAAGTGGTTTAGATCTAGGTGGCACCCAGGGCCACAGCATGTGGCAGAAGACAGTACGAGCGGTGTCAGGGGCTCAGACCAAGTTTTTAGCTAAAACGCCAAGGTGGATGGTTCTATTTCCTGAGTTCTAGAGGCTAGGGGCGAAGCAGGGGTGTGAAGGAGGGGCCAGCAGAGGTCAGGGTGTTCTCTCGGGTATGGGATAAAACGAGGCCTTGAATGAGAGGGCTTAAGCCAATGCTGGTGCATGAAGAGACCTGGTATTGCTATAACTGAAACTTTGATCATCTGGAAGAGATGTCAGAAACCAAGTCAGATCTCAGAGCATCCCTTCCAAAAGGCAGTGCTTGAGGCGGCACCTGTGGCTCAGTGGGTAGGGCACTGGCCCCATATACCAAAGGTGGCGGGTTTGAACCTGGCCCTGGCCAAACTGCAACATAAAAATAGCCAGGCGTTCTGGTGGGCGCCTGTAGTCCCAGCTACTCGGGAGGCTGAGGCATGAGAATCACCTAAGCCCAGGAGTTGGAGGTTGCTGTGAGCTGTGACGCTACAGCACTCTACTGAGGGCAATAAAGTGAGACTCTGTCTCTTAAAAAAAAAAGGCAGTGCTTGCTAAGCCCGCCTGACTCTGGCCAGTGCTCTCCATCAGGTGCTGTAGTCCCAGCTACTTGCGAGGCTGAGGCAGGAGAATCACCCAATCTCCCTCACCAACATTTGGGATTCTAGCCCCATGAGAGGGCTCCATCACTGCCCTTCCCCAAACGCCAGGAAGAACTCTGCAGGCAGACAGGCCCCAGGCTCACCGGTTCTTGCCCGTCTCGTCCTGGAAGATCTGGTCGCAGTAGGCCATCATACGCTCGGTGAAGGTGTACACCTGCAGGCCTGGGTACATCTTGGTGAGCTGCAACAGGGTGCGGTAGGTGCGGCCACCGAGGGCCCGGTCCATGTGCTTGCCCTGACCCCACACCATGTAGAGGGTGTCTCGGGCCTGCTGGAAGTAGTGCGAGTAGTTGCGCAGCAGCAGTGGCACAGTAGTGTGCGAGATGACGCGCAGGGTGCTGCGACGGCCCACATCCGCCTCAAAGCCCGCAGTAGGTGCCTGGTTCATGCGAAGCACACACTCAGCACTGTCAATCTCGGTGCCCAGGCCCGAGCCCAGCATCTGGCCGGAGCTGGACACGACGGCACAGCTGCGGCACTGCTCCCGGACCAGCGGCTGTAGGGAGGGCAGAGCGGGGAGAGGGAAGTGTGGGAACATAGTCTGCCCCCTGCGCCTCCCCTAGGAACCCCTGCGTGGACTTTGCTTCCTCAGAGATCAGCTCGAAGAACTGTGTTTTATTAACCCATTTTGCAAGCTAGGAAGGGAGGGTGACTTTCCCAGGGTCATGCTGGGAAGTGGCAGAACTCAGATTCTGTACTCAAGAGCCCTGCCTTCCTCATCAGCCACATTCGTGATCCTCATCTCTGCTGCCATTTCTGGGGCCCTAATAGTCCCTACAGCATGGGCCCTTTTGAGGATTACATAAGCAAATATTTATACAACACTTAGAATAGCCTGACACAGACTAGAAGTCATTTAAGTGTTTGTTAAGTAAACAGAAGTCTCAGCTCTTCAGAATCACTCCAAGGCCACTGCCAGAGCCCCACCCACACTGTCCCCAGTTTCTTTTTTTTTTCTTTCTTTTTTTTTTTTTTGTAGAGACAGAGTCTCACCAATTGCCCTCGGTAGAGTGCCGTGGCATCACACAGCTCACAGCAACCTCCAACTCCTGGGCTTAGGCGATTCCCTTTGCCTCAGCCTCCCAAGTAGCTGGGATTACAGGCGCCTGCCAGAACACCCGGTTATTTTTCTGTTTTGCAGGTCGGCCAAGGCTGGGTATGAACCCGCCACCTTTGGCATATGGGGCCGGTGCCCTACTCACTGAGCCACAGGTGCTGCCCCTACTGTCCCCAGTTTCTAAGAGCAGGGTCTTCAGTGTCCACGACAGCCTTCGGATTCTCTGGTCGTGAGCCTGAATCCCTGCTCTGTCCCTTCCTGTGTGGCCTGAAACCAAAACTCTTAGCCTCTGTGAGACTCAACTCCCTCATCTATAAAATGGGGGTGAAAATAGCATCTAAGTGCACCAATTGTGAGGATTCAGTGAGAAGTGTCTGGAGACGGTAAGGAGCTGGTGGAACACAGTAAAGGAGTTAGAAAGAACAAGGACAGGCTGCCAAGGAGCCTGGGGCTGGAGGACAGAGGTATTCTTTACAATGGGAAAATCCTGCCCCAATGTCTTTTCTTTTTTCTTTTTTTTTGAGACAGAGCCCTCACTATGTCGCCCTTGGTAGAGTGCCATGGCATCACAGCTCACAGCATCCTCAAACTCTTGGGCTCAAGCGATTCTCCTGCCTCAGCCTCCCAAGTAGCTGACTACAGGTGCCTACCACAGTGCCTGCTATTTTATGGTTGCAGTTGTCGTTGTTTAGCAGGCCTGGACTGGGCTCGAACCCACCAGGGTCAGTGTATGTGGCCGGCGTCCTGCTCACTGAGCTACAGGCACCAAGCCCTTGCCCAAATTTCATGGAGCATATTACACATATTTCTCCTGTGAAAGTCCGTAATCTCCTATCAAAATTCCTAAAATCTAGCACACAGTACACATCTGAAAAAAGCAAAACAAACAAACAAAAATCTTCTGAAAATCTGTTCAGAGAGGGCTGCAAAAGGGCACAAGAGAACTTTGGGGTGCGACAGAACAGTTATTTTCATGGCCAGGCATGGTGGCCCATGCCTGTAATCCTAGCCCTCTGGGAGGCTGAGGCGGGTGGTTTGCTTGAGCTCAGGAGTTCAAGACTAGCCTGAGCAAGAGCGAGACCCCCATCTCTACTCAAATAGAAAAAAACTAGCTAAGCATGGTGCCGGGTGCCTGTAGTCCCAGCTTCTCTGGAGGCTAAGGCAAGAGGATCCCTTGAACCCAAGAGTTTGAGGTTGCTATGAACTATGATGCCATGGCACTCTACCCAGGGTGACAGAGTGAGACTCTGTCTCAAAACAAATTTTTTTAAAAGTTATTTTCATGACAGTTGTGGTTGTTACACTATCATATAAATTTGTCTAAACTTATTGAAATGTGCATTTAAAATTGGCAAATTTTGTTGTATGTAAATTATACCTCAGTAAAACTGATGTGAAGTTTTTACAGCTGCCTAGAGAGTGATCTGCATAGTCCTAGGGCATTGAGAGGGCCCTACCCCAACTCATTCCCCCCAGAGGCAGAAGCTGAGAAAAAGGACTGCAAATATACACTGGTGTCAGGAGTCTGAGCTGCCAGAGAAAGATGTGTGCCCCCACTCCACAACTCTGTGCTTCCCTAGAAGAACCCAGGTTTACAGAGTCACAGAAAGGTGGCAGAGACATTAATAAAATAAAAAGCGCCTGTGGCTCATCGAGTACGGCGCCAGCCCCATATACCGAAGGTGGCGGGTTCAAACCCGGCCTTGGCCCAACTGCAAAACAGAAAAATACAACAGCCGGGCATTGTGGCAGGCGCCTGTAGTCCCAGCTACTCGGGAGGCTGAGGCAAGAGAATCACCTAAGCCCAGGAGTTGGAGGTTGCTGAGAGCTGTGTGATGCCACGGCACTCTACCGAGGGCAATAAAGTGAGACTCTGTCTCTACAAAAAAAAAAAAAAAGCACACTGTCATGTCCCACTCAGGGACATTTTTATATCTGATATGATGTGAATTTAGAGATTTGTTGGCCCATTTTCCACACCACAACAATAAAGAACAAGACTCCTGCCTTGGCACCCGTAGGTTAGCGGTTAGGGTGCCAGCCACATACACTGAGGCTGGCAAGTTCGACCCCAGCCAGGGCCTGCTAAACAACACTGACAACTGCAACACAAACAACAACATCGCTGGTTGTTGTGGAGGGCGCCTGCGGTCCAGCTACTTGGGAGGCTGAGGCAAGAGAATTGCTTAAGGTCAAGAGTTGGAGATTGCTGTGAGCTGTGACACCACAGCACTCTAGAGAGGGAGACAAAATGAGACTCTGTCTCAAAAAAAAAAAAAGTTGGCCATTTTGATGTTCAAAATCCGGATTGCCTGCTTCTCTTAAAGAAAAAAAACAAAAAACAAAAAAACAGAGGGACTGGCCCTTCACATCCCTGTGAGGTTCTGTTATGTCTGAAGTTAACACTGGCCACCAGGTAGCAGATGGGACAGAGTCCACCCAGCCTACCCAGACATTCGTCTGCTTGGTCATTCTGTGACACATGAGAGTTTGAGCCCCTTAGTTGTTTTTGTTTCTTCATCAAATATTTATACAGTGTCCGTTCTGTATACTGCCCATGAATTATCCAGATGGATCTTCATAGCAACTTCACAGAGGATTGTCTTTGACAGATAAGGAGGCAACAGACACTCGGAAGGATGAAGACCTGAAACGAATCTCCTCTAAGCCAGAGTTCCTAAGTAGCCTCCTATGAATGCCTCTCAGAGTGCCATCAAACTCATAGTTGGAGCCTACGACATTCTGCATTGATACAGACACCTCTAAGAGCACTCACTGGATGAGAAATTCACCAGGTAGGGCGGGGTGACCATGCTAGGCAGAGTGATTATGAGGCGGTAGCCACAGGGCCCGGGCTGCGCCTGCCATGTCCTAGCCTCAGTAGCCTTTGGCAGGAGGCTGGGCACATGGCAGGTGCCAAGTACATGTTTGCTGTACAGATTGTATGCAGAGAGGTGAATGGGAAAAAGCACAGAATGCACAGATCACACTGCACTGCATCTGTGCTGTCCGTGCCACCACACTGGGAGCACCATGTAGCAGCCATCCTTTCAAACTCATCCTCTTTACCCCCAATACCCAGCTGAAGCAGCCAGACAATATTTCCTCTGAGAACTTAGTCCTCAGAGAGGCGAAGTAGCTGGCCTGAGTCACCCAGCTGGTGAGTAGAGGGGCCAAGCTCAGGGTTCAGGTTGGCTGGGCACATATTCAGCTCTCGCTACCCCTAGATCTAGGGTAGCATCCCACAGCTTTGGCCAGGGCTGCCCCTGACATGGTGCCTCGCCGACTCACCTTCCCATCGGGCACACTGCTATAGCCACTGAAGTGCAGAGGCCCTGGAACGGTAGGCCTCGAGCCAGGAGGGAAGTGGTGGTCCAGGCAGGTGGCCAGGCAGAGGGGCAGACAGACCCAACAGCACAAGATGATATAGACAGCAGAGAAGACCAAGGAGCACAGGAGGATGAGCAGGAGCCGGCCCTGAGTGAGACAGCAGTCAGGGAGGTGTGTATGTGAGGAAGGGGACCCCCAGAAGCCTCAGCAGGGGCTGCAGCTGGCCTCCTGGATCTGGACCCCCACTTTAGCCACTCCTAGAACAGCGGCAGAATCATCCCCATTCTCCATTAACCAAGCTGTACTCGGAGCCTCCAGGGTCTGGGTCTGCTAGTCCTGAAGACAGTACTCTCATTATTCCCATATTCTAGACAAGGAAACCAACTTGGGGGGAAGTGTGTGGCTCAAGGCCACATGAAAGGAAACCCATGTGCTTAATCAGAAGCCCGGGTGCTGTGCCTTGGGTATGACTCTCCCGCTCTCTGGGCCTATTTCCTCCTCTTCAAACTAAGGCTGATAA
This sequence comes from Perodicticus potto, assembly GCA_963574655.1. NCBI lineage: Eukaryota > Metazoa > Chordata > Mammalia > Primates > Lorisidae > Perodicticus > Perodicticus potto. The sequence goes on along the minus strand of CAUYRH010162701.1, from coordinate 45,805 downwards.
TGCCCATGGTGTGACCTTACAGTAAGGACAGTGGTGGAAATGTTCTGTATACTCTAAGTGCTATGCACATGAGGACAGGAAAGTGGCACCTCAGAAGAATTACCAGCCACTTCAGGTCATGGACCAGAACCACCTGGGATGGCCCCACTTCCATCCCATCCCCAGCTGACTCAGTGGCCATCCCTCTAGCTGGTGATCTTTTTTTTGAGACAGAGTCTCAAGTTGTCACACTGGGTAGAGTGCCATGGCGTCAACATAGCTCACAGCAACCTCCAACTTTTGGACTCAAACAACCCTCTTGCCTCAATTTTTCTCTTTTTAGAAGAGACGGGGTCTTGCACCATGAGTTCTAGCAATCCACCCCCTCAGCCTCCCAGAGTCCTAGGATTATAGGCGTGAGCCACCAGGACCCAGCCTAGCTGGTGATCTTGATCTAGGTCAGCAGCCCAGAGGGTAGAAGGGGATTCAGGGAAGTGTCATTCAAGAAGAGGTTTCAATAACTGAAAAGCTGTTGCCCAGAGCCTTCCACCTGCAGAAACCTTGTGCCAAAGGACATCTGAACCAGGAAGTCCTTCTGGCTCCTGGCTGGGTCCAACCTGGGGCTAGCTCTAGGGACTTAGCTTTCCAGGAGGGGCTAGGAACAGAATTCCAGGAGCAGAATCCTGGATCTGTCACTTTGTGCTGGGCCAGTCTGGTCAGCACCTATGTCTCTCTGGGCTCCAATTTTCTAGGCCTGAGGCACAACTGGTAAAGCCACCCCTCAGAAACCACCCAGCAGCTGGCTAGTGCTCTCTGAAAATCAGAAGCGTGAAATCAGCCCCCACCCCACCCCCCACACATCCTGCCCAAGGCCCAGGTCCACCACTTTCAGCCCGCAGCTATATCAGCTTCTAAAAATAAGTCTCCTCTGTGTGGCCAGCTGTTGGGGGCCCCTGCCACCCCAGGCTCCTGACCATGAGGAACAAGAGACCTTGATCCAGGCAGTGAGGTTAACTGTTCCCAACATCCAGGTCTCTCTCCTACACCAGGGGCTCTGAATAAAGACAAGAACAGCCCAACTGAACTTTCACAGCATAACCCACTCCCAGGTAGGCTTCGCCTGGGTGTCCCATGGTACTGTCACCTCCACACTACAGGGGAGGAGAGCAAGGCACTGAACCTCAGAGGAATACCACCTGCCTGGGGCCACACAGCCTGCAAGAATAGGGCTGGACTTAGAGGTGGGAGCAGTGAGGTCAGATGTGACAGTTACTCCTGGGGTGGAGAGGCTGCTGAGGCTGGTGGAAAGTACGTCTACAACCCCTGGGAGCTTTCCTCCTTCCTCTTTCCACCACTTACCTGAGTCTTCATGCTGTTGCCTTCCCTCAGTAGTCCGGGGGCTGCTGTCTCCAGGGCTGGGGCGGGGAAGGCGTAGGAGCTGGACACCTGCCAAGACCCAGAAACTCAGAGCTGGGGGGGAATAAGGGAGATAGAGGGGGTGTCCCAGGCTGTGGAGAAAACTGAGGCAGGGCGGTACCAGCTGGGGTCAAGGCAGATGGCGCCGGGGAATCAAACGTCTTAAAGTCTGCTACCACCAGAGAGCAGTGTCCCCCATCCTTTGGGAGACCTGCCCACCCAATTCCCATTGCGCAGGTGGGGAAGAGGCAAGGAGGGGGCGCCCTCGGCTCAAGGTCATCTATCCGGTCTGGGGCAGACAAAGCCGAGAGCAGGGATGTTCACGCCATCCATCCTTCCTCCCTACCCGGAGGACGAATGGAGAGGCCTGAGGCGAGAAAGACGTGAGATTTTCACCGCCCTTTCAGATTCCACCACCCCCTCTCCCGGCCGTGTGCTAACCGGGCGTGCAGGTTGGGGCGCGCCGGAGGCTCGCGTTCCGCTGGTCGGAGCTCCATGACCCGAGGGCCTAGTCGACCTGGCTAGAAGATCGATTCCCTAAGGCGAAGGCGGCGCTGCGGCCGCAGAGTCCTGGGGCTGGAAGCCAAGACAGCGTAGCCGGAGGCGGGGGCGGGGCCAGCGCGGCCGGGGCGGGGCGGGACGTGCGTGGCGGGCCGCTAGCCCGGGCTGGGGGCGGAGCCTCCGCGGCCGCGGGCGGAGTCTGAGTTCCCGCGTCTCCCATTTCCTTTTCTCTGGCATCTCTAGCAGGCTTCTCCTCTGGGTAGGGTGGCGGGTCGCAGAGGAAGGGGACCTAGAGGTTGTCTGAGCCACCGTACAATGCTTGAGTTCCTCCATTTCTGTAATTGAAGGGTGGGTAGGGAAGTAAGCAGGAGCTTTGGGTCAGGCAGCCTTGGGTTTCAAGTTGTTAGTTTTAGCAAGTTAAATAGAGGACACTCAGTTAAATTGGAATTTCAGGTAAACAACAAATAAATGAATTGTGTTTAATATCATTATTTTGTTAGGATATGCCCTTGTGACCTTCACCTGAGCTTGTTTTCCTTCTTTGAGTGGTGCAAGAGCAGGTATGGGCAGAGCCAGGATTCGAACTTGGGGCAGTTTCACTCCAGAGCGGGGCTCTGATGGCCTGTTCTTACAGCCTGAAGCCTTCCTTGCCAGAGTGTCCTCCGAATCCCAGTCAGTTTGGCCTAGGCCTCATCAAGTGCTGAAATGTGTCACACTGGAAGAATCACATGGAGCCTCTTGGGGATCTCAAAAGTGGCTTCCCTGAGGCACCAGGGATGGTGGCAGAAACCACTGAAGCCCCCCCCCCATGCTGTGGATCAGTCAAGAGAGTGAACCTGTGCAGAGCACACTTCTCTGAGAACATTTTTTGAAAAATATTGCACTGACTGACCAGAAAGGTCATCTAACCATCCCAGCCACACCCACTTCCTGCATAGGTGCTGCCCCCAGCCTTGGCTGGTGCTCTGGCCCCCATTTCAAACTCCTTTTTCCTTTTTCTCAGAGGCTTAGGGTGTCTATCTCCTGCTTAACAACCTTCAAGTCTATCCTGCTCTAGATTCAAAGCCAAATCCCCTACATGTGTGTGCTCTAGGCGTCCATTCCTCCCCACTCCCGTTCAGGGGCTGGGAGCAGGCCTGCTGCCTTGTCCTTACCCTTTGGGGGCTTCCCCAGAGCACAAGGCTCCTTGTCTCTCCCACCCCAGCCTGCAGAGCAGTGATCCAAGTTCAGTCTTTCTCTGTGGTCCCTCACACAAGGCAAGGAACACAGTGGGTCCCAAAAGCCAGAGCCCTTCTATCCCCCACCAAATCCTCAGTCATTCAAGTTTTTTTCTTCAAAGACCCAGCCCTAAGGGCACGATGGTGAGAAGTTCCCTATGGATTCTTTCCTCACACTCAGTGGCTGGTGAGGTAATGACTCCTTCCCCAGAGAGGCAACTCCTTCCTTGCTAGGGTCATGCCAAGACAAGGACATGCCCAAATGGCCTGGACTCCCAAGCTGGATGAGGAGCCAGGAACCTGTTATCCCAGCACTGTGAGAGGCTGAGGTGGGTGGATTGCCCGAGCTCAAGAGTTTGAGACGTGTCTGAGTGAAGAGTGACACTGAGACTCGACAAAAAAACAAAAATCCAGGTGAGCACCGTGGTAAGCGCCTTGTAATCCCAAAGACTCGGGAGGCTGAGGCAGTAGGATGCCCACAGCCCTAGTCTGAGGTTGCAATGAGCTATGATGAGGAACAAAGACCAGGAAGTCTAACAGCACCAGATGAAGCTCTTCAGTTTGGCTTTGGCAAAAATCCATTCTCCTACCCCAGTCTAGGAGACCCTGCATGGTGTGAACTCCTGCCCACCATCACACTGCCTCATTGTGTCCTCCACTAGACTGATCTAGTCACATGGACACTCCTTCCTGTCATTCAGCTGAAGCATCATCTCCTCAGAAAAGCCCCTGCCAGCCACCCTATCCAACTCTGCACCCTGTCCCTCTTACCTCACCCCAGTTTATTTTTTTCACTATTATGTGTCACATGCTGAAGTCACTCTGTGTATTAACTGGTTCTGTGAGTATGGCCCACCTGCCCACTAGCTTTCCATGATTGGAAAGTCAAACCAATCATGTTCTTAGGGCACCTCCATCACCTGCATCATACCTGGCACAGAGTAGGTGCTAGATAATGTCTGTTGAATGAATGAGTTAGGGGTCCTGGGTCCCAAGAGGTCTTGGATAAGTCACTTAACTCTCTATCCTTAAGCCTGCCTAGGCTCATTGCCAGTGGTGTGAAGGCAGAGAGGGGGTTGAATCATCCCTACGTATGAGAGCACAATTCTGGAGCTCTGACTCAACCCTGTGGGATCCAGACCCCCAGGAAATGTGGAGCCAGACGCCAGTTCCTGCTGCAGTGCCCTGCTACTCAAGTGTAACCTTACACACTCTGTATTAACTTCCTGCTAAGCAAGAGCAAGAAATTTCCACTTAGGTTATGCTAGCTCAGAGAGGTTGGGCCATCACCCAAGGTCATCCAGACAAGTACGAGTCATGTCAATATTTTACAAATATGTATTTTCAGAGTCCATGCTCCAGCCCTGCAGCATAAGCTCTCCCTCCCTGGCAGCCATCTTTCTTTGGGAGCCTCTGACACTCAGTGGAAATGGCAGTGTTTGGTGCAGATAAGTGGCTTTGCCAAGGTCCTGTGTTGCCCGCTCCTGGCCCATACATCCTCTTCCCCTTCTGAAATGTTTTCTTTCTCTCAAATGCCAGGCTTCTGTCACCTCAAGCCTTTGCTGTGCCCTTGATTTGGGACCCTCCTGGGGTTGTCTGACTCTTCTGGACTGGTTCTGTGAGTAAGGCCCACCTGCCCATGAAATGAATTTAAGGCTCCTCTTCCAATACCATCCGTCAAATGATCAGGTGGAAGTCTCTTCCCCCAGCTCCATGGCTCACCCAGACTGTGAGTCCCCCCAGACCATGAGTCTGTGAGTCCCATGAAGGCAGGATTTCTGCACTATTTTTTTTTTTTTTTTTTTTTTTGGTAGAGACAGAGTCTCACTTTATCACCCTTGGTAGAGTGCCGTGGCGTCACACAGCTCACAGCAACCTCCAACTCCTGGGTTTAGACTCTTCTCTTGCCTCAGCCTCCCAAGTAGCTGGGACTACAGGCGCCTGCCACAATACCCAGTTATTTTTTTGTTTTTGTTGCAGTTTGGCTGGGGCCGGGTTTGAACCCGCCACTCTAAGTATATGGGGCCAGCGCCCTACCCACTGAGCCACAGGCGCCACCCTGAATTTCTGCATCTTGTTTCATCCCCAGGTCCCCATTGCCCAGCAGGGGGCCTGTCACATGGTAGGTGCTTAATAAATATTTAATGAGTTAATGAGGTCCATTGTCATCCTTTTCATTTTACAGATTAGACCACTGAGGCACAGAGAGGTTTAGCACCTTGTCTTGTTCACACAGCCAGGCCCTAGAGAAACTCTGGAGGAAAGACCTGCCTGGGCATGGTCGGACTGAACTGAGGTCAGAGGCTAGGCTGGAATGTCCTGGAGGAAGAAGAATGAGTGATCAAGGGCCATGCAGACTCCCCAGTAATATCTATTACAGCAGGACCTTGGGTCTGAACACTGACCCTTTCTCCCATTTCACAGATGAGAAAAGTGACTTCCAGAGGAGGACAGAGTTCACTTGAGATCAACACTAGACCCCATCAGAATGCCTCCCAGAGTGCCAAGAAGCTCCTAGAGAAGCAGGAGCAAGGGGCCATCCATGAGGGAGGCTGGCAGGGCCCCAAGCCAGGAGCAGGAAGTTGGCAGACCTGGGTTCTTGGGTTGACCTTGCCACTTACCCGTGCGTTAGCCCCTAAAGTCTCTGGGCCACAGTTTCCCCATCAGTGGGACGACAGTGGGACTGAAGCCTTCGGCCTCCCCCCTTCCCCAGAGCGGGAGAGTGGGGTGTGGGAGTTGGTGGTTAAGAATACAGGTTCCGGGGTCCAAAAGGCATGGTTGAATCCTGGTTCCAGTATTTATTGCTGAATGATCTTGCTTAGTCCCTTCACCCCCTGAGCCTCCATTTCATGGTCTGTAAAAAGAGAATAATAGCATTTTTTGAGGATTAAATGAGCGTCCTAGGCACAAAGCGGGCACAGCACCACCCCCGCACAGGCTGCGCTCTTAAGGTATTAGTTAGGGGATGCTGCCTCCTGGTGGCAGAAGGGGAGCTGCAGACGAGCGTCCCGTGCCGTGCGGGAACCTGCGCTCCTCGCTGGGGATCGCGATCCAGACGCGCAGAGCGTGGCTCGGCGCCGGTCACTCAGTGTGCGCTTCCACCCACTGGCAGAGGCGACGGGCATAGCGAGCTGGGCTGACAGTGGAGAATGTTCGGCCCGGGTAGCGCAGTGTCTTCCACAGGTGCTCCAGCCGTTTGCGGAGCCCATAGACTGTAACGAGATCCACAAGGCCCAGGAAATAGCGCTGCTCTGGCCCGTCCAGGATGTGCAGGGCATTGGGGACATCGAGCAGCAGACGGCGGTTCTGGGTTCCTGGTTCTTCCGAGCTCTGTGTCCCTTGCACAGACCTGGGAGTCGACAGGTTGGTAAGACTGTTGCCTCCTCAGGGAACCCCAGCCAGTCGGCCCCGGAAGCCTGGCCAGGCTGCCCACCTCTCCGCTTGCTCATTCCCACACCTGTATGGCCAAGTCTGTGACTTCAGGTAAGCCGGGAGGCCGAGCCAGGTGGAGTCGAAAGTCTAGAGGTGCACTGTCCAGGGCTTAGCCACTGGCCACACGTGGCCACTGAAACTGGAATGACTAGCTTAAGGGCAGGGCTCTTTCTAAGGCAAAAATAAATAGGTCTTTCCCCTGCTCCAAAACCTTTAATGGCTCCCTATCCCTTGCTAGAAAATGGATAGCCAGTCCCAGTAGAGATATGCTGTGCCTATAAAACTTGTATTGAATTTTGAAGCCAGTATGGAAAAACGAATGTAAAATGTCTCATCAGTTTTTATGGTGATTTGATGAAATAATAAAATTTTGGATGTATTGAGTAATAAGTTATATTATTAGAATTGATTTCGGGCCAGGTGCTGTGGCTCACACTTGTAATCCTAGCACTCTGGGAGGAGTGGGGTGGGGGTGGATTGCCTGAGCGCACAGGTTCGATCAACCTGACCCCAAAGCAAGACCCCCATCTCTAAAAATAGGTGGGAGTTGCGGCAGGCACCTGTAGTTCCAGCTGCTCGGAGGCTGAGGCAAGAGAATTGCTAGAGCCCAGGAGTTTGAGGTTGCTGTGAGCTATGACCCCACAGAATTCTACTGACAGAGACAAAATGAGACTTTGTCTCAAAAAAAAAAAAAAAAAGAAGCTACTAGAAAAATTTGAATTACATGTGTAGGCTGGGTGAGATGTCTCACACCTGTAATCTTAGCACTTGGGAGGCCAAGGTAAGAGGATCACTTGAGACCAGCAGTTCAAGACCAGCTGAGCAAGAGTGAGACCTTCCCAAAAATAGAAAAATGAGCCAGGTGTACTGTCAGGCACCTGTAGTCCTAGCTGCCTAGGCTGAGGCAGGAGGATCACTTGAGTCCAGGAGTGTTTGAGGTTGCAATGAGCTATGATGATGATGCTGCACTCTAGCCAGAGTGACAAAACAAGACACTGTCTCAAAAAAACAAAATAATTATATGTGTGACTTGAATTATATTTCTATTGGGTATCACTAGTCTAGAGCATTTGGGTCTCATAGACCTTGGCTCTGCCTTATTTGGATAATTCCTAAACTTCTTTTTGGAATCATCCAGTTCTGTCAGTCTCAGGGTCTCAGAAGTGAAGCTTTTTTTTTTTTTTTTTTGTACAGACAGAGTCTCACTTTGTTGCCCTTAGGAGAGTGCCGTGGTGTCACACAGCTCACAGCAACCTCCAGCTCTTGGACTTAGCTGACTCTCTTGCCTCAGCCTCCCGAGTAACTGGGACTACAGGCGCCTGCCACAACACCCGGCTATTTTTTTGTTGCAGTTTGGCTGGGGCTGGGTTTGAACCCACCACCCTCGGTATATGGGGCCAGTACCTTACCGACTGAGCCACAGGTGCTGCCCAGAAGTGAAGTTTTGTGCACAAAATCTAACAACCTCAGTCTATAGATGGTAAATATATGCTTTGACTCAAACTGTATTCCAAATCAGAAGATCCTTTGGGCTTGGTCCCTCCCTAATCCCCTCATCCCCTGTTTCAGCAGAAGCAGGTTCAATTCCCTAACTTTGTCCTGCAGGGGTCACTGAGGGGGATTATTCCTGTAGGAGTATGGGGATGGGGGCAAAATAAGCCAATGAGAGACAAGCCCTGTCCTGGTGCCAACAAATTAGAACACAGAGGTCTGAAAGCCTGAGCAGGATGAAAGTACTTTCTGGGGTGCTTGGGGTACCTGGATGATGGGGAGATGTGGGACAGGTGAGTTCTGAGTATATGGGGAGGTGGGACAGCCAACATGAAAATATTTCAATATCATGACACCATTCTATGCAAGCCAAAACTTAATGGCTGAATGACAGAAGTGACCTAGGTACTAGCTGGGGATGGAGGGCAAGGGACATGCTGACATAGTTTGGTTGGGCAGATATGGACATGGGAATCTCTGTGTCCCATGACAGGCGTGGCCCCATCCCAGGGCATGCTCAGCACAGCCACAGTCTTTGTGGGGAGTCATTACTCTGGATTCTGCCCACACCTCACCCATCCCAAGTTCTTCTTCCAAGGAGCAGGAAGGTGGGGCTGGATAAGTAGACTTCATCTTTCACTTTCCTTGTCTACCCACTGGCTGAATGGGCTTCATGTCCTAAAATGCCTGGATTAACCCCTATGTGATTCTGTTCAACCACAGAGGTGGGCCTTGGAGAGGTTTGCACATCTCTAAAATGAGAACGAGTCTGCCAATGAGTGAAGCTCATGGCCAGTATGCAAGGAGAGTGGTTACTACCACAAAGGTAAGGACATGATGATAGTGCCAATGGCAATAACCTCAGGATCCCAGAAGTGGAATGACTAGATAAAGGGGAAAGGGCTTTTCTAAGGCAAAAATAAATAGGTCCTTCCCTTGCTCCAAACCCTTCAATGGCTCCAGATCCCCTGCTAGAAAATGGACAGATTCTTCAAAATCCCACTAGACCTCATCTGTTCTGTCCCCTGCTGTGGTTCATCTGTGCCCTCAACCCCTAGCAGACAAGCTTCTAGAGCTCTCCTCTCTCAACACATTTACAAGTACACATATGTACGCACACACATTCTGTATTTCCCAGCCTGTGATCCTTTACCTATGCTGTTCCTCCACACAGAAAGCACTCTCTTCCACCGCCACATGTCTTTCCCACCTCATTCTTGAAGATAGGGAGCTCACCTGGCCATGCGGAAAATAAGGCTGCTTCCTGGGCCCCTCTCATCCTCATGGAGGCAATGGAAAGCCATCAGAAGGCTGTAATCCAGCACGTTGAGCTCCCGGAGGAAGGCCGTGTCCAGTTCCATCTGGTGGAGGAACCAGCTCCTCTGGGGCCCTGCCAGAGAGAGCATCAGTGTCCCAACCTGAGTGCCCATGCTGAGCCAGCCATGGTGCTCCACACACTTCTGCCCCATGATGGCAGGTGTCATTACCGTCTTCATTTCACAAATAAGGAAACTCATCTGTAATCTGCCTTGGTCACCATGGTGGAGCCAGAATTTGAACTCTGTTCTGTCAGACTTCAGAGTCTGGGCTCTTAACAGCTCATGCACAAGGCAGTGCTGGGACACCCTTCTAAACATCACCCTGAACAGAGGAAGAGTAGGCAGGGACCTCCCCTATGGCTTACCCAGGTTGATGGTCCTGCCCTGAAAGTTGAGGTCCTTGAGCACCAAGACAAGGGGGCTGCCCTCGGGAGCGGGCTCCACCCAGCGGCTCACCTCACAGCCCTTGATGTCATACCTGGGAGATTGGGGAACAGAACTCAGCTTTTCATAAATTTGGGACAGACAGGAAATCTCACAAGGTAATAATTAGAAATAAGCATGTCCACTGCTGACTGTTTATAAATGTACTAATCTCCTTACCTGATACCATCTCTAGTACTCATCACAGCCCTGATCAATTATTGTCCCCAAGTTAAAGAAACTGAGGCTCAGAGGGTTCCTCTGACTTGCTCAAGCTACACAGTAAGTAAAGAGTAGAACAGGGATTCAAATGAAGGCCTTTGGAGGCCCACCCAGGCTTCAGCCCTTCCTGTGTCTGCCTCCCAGCACCCTGTCATCCCTGAGGGTGTCCCAGACACAGGGATCCAACCTAGACAGCAGCACCAGGAGAGCCTGGGGGAAGGTGATGGCCCTGAGGAAACATTACTGGGGAACCTGTGGGCAGAATCAGGGCACAGAGCTTATATGTAGTCAGGGAGGCTGAATTTCAATCCCTGGTCCTTGAACATTGGCTGGGTGGTCCTTCAAACCTTCTTCCGTTTCTCATCTATAAAATGAAGATAATAGCAGCTACCCCTCAGCATCACTCTGGGAATTAAGAAGCCGATGAGCTGGGAACAGTGGCTCACACTTGTAATCCCAGCACTATGGGAGGTCAAGGCAGAAGGATCCCTTCAGACCAGGAGTTGAATATCAACCTGGGCAACATAGTGAGACCCCGTCTCTACAAAAAATGTAAAAATTAGCCCTGCATGGTGGCACGCACCTGTCATCCCAGTTTCTCAGGAGGCTGATGCAGGAGCATCGCTTGAGCCCTAGAGTTGGATATTGCAGTGAGCTATAATGAGGCCAATGCATTCTAGCCTGAGCGACAGAGCAAGACTCTGTCTTAAACAACCACAAAAATAATGAATACAAACAGCTCAGCACAGCACCTAAGACATACTGAGTGTTCAAGAGATGCTGGTTGTGGGTGTCACTGTCTCCCACCTACCAGATCTTGGGATTGTCCTTTCTTCCTGGACCTCGGTTTGGCTGTCTACAGTAAGTAGGGTGATTCAGGGGACAATTCCGGGTGGGATGGGGCCTTGAGGCCTGGTCCCGCTGCGGACTCACCTCTCAGAGATGCGGCCGGCAGGATAGAAGACGCTGTGCATGATGATGAAGTACCTCTGGGGACGGGGACAGGGAATGAGGGAAGCCAGGCTTTCACCTTTCAGCCTCCCCTCCGCCCAGCCACCTCTCCTCAGCCGCACCTACCTTCTTTCCCCCCGCCACCTGCAGACTGTGCACTCCTGTTAAGGGGAGAAAAAGTCCGATGAAGGCCCCAGACTTCACAACCTCGAGTCCACCGGGTGCAGTCCCAGCCCCAGACCCAAGTCATGTCTCCTTCTCACAGTCTGTGGCATGCCGAGCCCGGCCCCTCCAGGCCTCACCTCTAGACCTCTTCTTTGGCTTGGAGTCTATGCCCAACTTGACACCAGTCCTAGATACAGCCCCAGTGCTGCCAGTGTTGCCCCACCCCCACTCACAGCCACGCCCACTCTCCCCCACAGGTGCCCGCCCTCCGCAGTACATTACCACCTAGGACCCGCCCCTCCACCGAACCCCGCCCCCAGCCCCCTACCCAGCAACCGCGCGAGCAGCGAGTGCGGGTGCCGCTGCAGGTGCTGCACGTAGCGGGGGAGGTGGGTGAGCAGCACCTGTACCTCCCGGCGCCGCTGGGTCTTCAGGAAGAAGCGCTGGTCGTGACTGGGGGTTGGGAGGGAGAGGTCACCGCCCAGGCCGGTTTGGAGCGGCTCCCACCGGGCCCCCTGCCGTGGCCTGTGCACTTGAATCTCTCCTTGGTCTCCGTTTGCGGCCTCACCATCTCCCCTCTTGCCTCTGACCTTCGCCCTCAGTCTCTCTTCCCCTCATTGGCCCTCCATCTGTCTCAGACCCTCCCTAGTCACGCTACTCTCTGACCAAGGGGAACTGTCCTCCCTTTATCCGGGGTCACCACCCTCACCCCTGCCCACCCCGCCATAAGCTCACGACAGGAAGAAGATGGCCTTGCTCTTGGATGTGCTGAGGAACTGTAGGTAGGGACCACCAGGGCCCAGCGCAGCCTGATAGTCCTCCTCAGCCAGGCCTAGTGAGTGGCGCAGCCAGGCAAAGGCTGGACCGGCCAGAGTGCCCAGCTCGAAGCCCTGGGAGGGGAGGAAGAGCAGTCCTAAGAGTGTCTACATGAGTCCAGGTGCACAGGTGGTCCTGGTGCCAGAGGGACAGGGTGACCATATCCTTCCTGCAAAGCTCTTAGGCAAGCCATGGCACAGATGGGGAAACTGAGGAGGAGAGTGAGCATGCCCCTCCCACGCAGCAGCCTTAGTCTTCTTACCTCATGAACCTGGGTCAGGACCTCGGAGAAATCTTCCTCAGAGGGCAGCCCCTGCAGGGAGGGTCAGAGAGCTGAGGGCAAGTCTCAGCCCCCCACTATCTGTCCCAGGATCTCCAAGTGTCCTGCACCTGGCCTTGCCCCTTCATCTAGTTTGATTCCTTCAGCAAACAGGGACCTGAGTTGTCTCTGGGTGTGCCTGAGGTTGGTAGATGGGCTGCAGGGAGGACAAGAGTGACCTGAGGCAGGTGTGTATGGTGTGTTTGTCTCATCCACTGCTGGGTCCCCAGCATCTGACTCTGAGTTCAAGGCTCCCAGACATACATGCTGGCCAAATGAAGCCATATTCCATCCCAGTACAAGGGAATGGTCCTGAAGCCAAGGGACCCACCTGCAGCCTGGGAGGGGCAGGATCAGAGAAGCTTCCTAGGGGCAGTGACTTCTGAGCTGAAAGCAGAAGGGTAGTAGAGAGGAGAAGGGTGCTCCAGGTGTTGGAAACAGCATTGTGGCCACCAGCAAGAGAAAGACTGCCCAAGTGGCTGAAGCCAGTAAGGGAGGTGTGGAGTAGGAATGAGGCCGGACAGTTAGCCCTTGGAGCCTGCAGGCTATTGAGGCCATGCTGAGTACTGGGGAGCCATGGAAGATTTTCAGCTTGTGATGAGGTCAGGTTATGGCTTAAAGGACTCTCTTGGACCCCCACAGTCCCTGGACCTCCAGGTCCCTCTGTCAGGACTTGGTCTTGGGATGTGGTCACACTGTGCACACATGCACGCACGCAAAGAACACTCATGCTCACCCATGCCTGCCCAGCTGCTGAGTTTGCAGTTGGGTGACTCTGCTGAGCCAGCCTGGCTGCAGCCTGAGCTCCACAGAGGAGGGGTAAGACTAGCAGAGTGGGGGTGGGGTCCCTTCTCACCTATACACTCTGTCAAGGCTGGGAGGGCCTCAGAAACCACAGAGTACAATCCCCCTCCATTATACAGATGGGAACACTGGGACCCCGGGAGAGGCAGAGGCACACCTAGTGCCACGCAGCAACCCCCTGAGTCAGGGGGCTCCACATACTTCCAACATACACTGGGCTTTTCAACTTCCACCAGAATGTTCCTCTCTCCCTGTCTTCTCCCCTAAATTGCTCTCTCTGGCCCCCTTATCTGCAGTATTAGCAAGACAGGGCTACCAGTCCAGTCTTTCCATTGGTGTCGTGGAGATGTATGGGACAGATCGGCCACTCACCGTGGGCAGGTGATCCATGGAGACCTGAGTGGCAGCCCATAGCCCCGCCTGCATCATACACATCATCCCATGCAGTTCATGACCTGGGCTGATCTCAAACAGGCCCAGGCGAGACTGCTTATCTCGTAGGCGCCAGAGGAGCCCACGGCAGCCAGAGTTGGAGGTAGGTGCTCTGCGTGCAGCCTCTGGGGAGGGGTCCAGAATCTAGCGTGGGGAGGCAAAGGAAGCAAAGACCATGTGGCAGCATTTCAGAGAGGAAAGACTTTAGATCCAAGTCCCACTCCTACTACTTGTGAGACTTTCCCTCATCTTTCTCTGCCTCAGTTTCCTCAGCTATAAAATCAGGATGATGCTGGTACTCATCTCACCAGATGTTTGTGGGGGGCCACACAGTGTCTGGCACATAGTCAACACCCAAATAGGGTGGTGGTTACATTATCAGTTGGGAGAGCATGCGTTTGGCAGTGAAACCTGGCCCCAGACTGATCATCTCTTACCAGCTGTGTGACCTTAGTTAAGTCACCTCAACTTTCTTTGTCTTTTCTTCTCATCTATAACATGAGAACTCTAACTACTTCCTGGCAGGTATTAACTGTTGCTACTTTTGGATTTGAGCTCTCTGCACATGAACCATTGATGGTAGGAACTGTGATTCCGTCAAATCTATTCCCCTTGTCTATGCTGAGCTCTCCCAGGCCAGTGCAGAGGGTCAGCGATGCTGAGATCACACCAGCTGACACTGGGCACTCGTCATGTGCCCCGCACCGGCTGAGAGCCTGACCTCCTAACAGCCTCTGAAGGAGGAGCTTTTATTATCATCTCCATTTTTGCGATAAGGAAACTGCCGAAACCCTCCGGGATACCCGTCAGACCGCCGCCTTCACACCAGCCTCCCCGCAAGGGGCGTGTCCTGGTCCTAGCCCTGTGCAGTGCCCCTCCTTGGTTTGAATGGAGGCGTGTCCGCGCCGCTCACGGCGGGGAAGCCTGGCCCCTGCCCACTACCCCTTCCTTCTCCCGTCCGCTCTCGGGTCTGCACCTACCTCGCGGGGCCCCGGGCTCGGCGCAGCCATAGCCCCCGCTGCAGCTTTGTGGGCTTTGGCCGCGTTCCCTGCTGCCCCGCTGCGGGGAGCCAGGCCCCGCCCCTACCTCACGACCTACCAATCGTGCGGCGCCAACCACGGCTGCACCCAATCCGCGATGGGGGCGCCGGCTATCGCTTTGCGGGTCCCGCCCCCGCGGCTGCAGCAGCCTTGGAACCGCGGTCCTGGCCGGGCGGCGCCGCCGGGCGCTGGCTAGAGTCCCCGGGAGGGAGAGCCCCTCATTTTCCCCGTAGGGGTGGGAAGTCGGGTCTCTGGGCCGCAAGAAGAGGCAAGTAACTTAAATCCTGTCCTACCCACCCACTCTGGCGTGAAATTCCCATTGACTGTCTTTCTGGTGAGGAAACTAAGATCCAGAGAAAAAAAGACACTACCTCCAGGTCACACGGGAAGCCAGGGGTATCCATTCATTCAACACACATATTTTGAATACCCACTTTGAGCCAGTAGTGCTAGGCCCTGGGGATTTAGTGATGAGCGAGAGGGAGAGAAAAAGCTGCCAGCGTGATGGTTTAAAAGCGTTTATCATCAGATGATGTCACTCTCATACTTAAAGCCTCCAGTAGCGTCCCAGGGCAATGGAACAAAATCCAAACCCCTCACCATGATTTCAGGCCCCTCTGTTCACTTTTCCTACACCCACTACCCATGCACACAGTCTCCTACTATTCCTTAGCTATTAAGCCCTCACAATCGTTTCCCCCAGCTTCTCACTTGCTTCATTCCTTCTGGTTATCTCTAAACAAGGGCTTCCCCTCTCCGCACTTTTTTCTTTTTTTTTGTAGAGACAGAGTCTCACTTTGTCACACTCTAGTTGCCATGGCGTCACACAGCTCACAGCAACCTCCAACTCCTGGGCTTAGGTGATTCTCTTGCCTCAGCCTCCTACGCAGCTGGGACTACAGGTACCCGCCACAACGCCTGGCTATTTTGTTGTTGTTGTTGCAGTTTGGCTGGGGCCAGGTTTGAACCCACCACCCTCAGTATATGGGGCCAGCGCCCTACTGACTGAGCCACAGGCACCGCCCCAAAACCTGGCTATTTTTACAGACGGGTCTTGCTCTTCCTCAGGCTGGTCCTGACCTGTGAGCTCAGGCAATCTATCCTCCGTGGCCTTCCAGCTCCCCACACTCTTGATCACATCACCTTTATTTTCTTTCTTTTCTTTTCTTTTCTTTTATTTATTTATTTATTTATTTTTGAGACATAGACTCAAGCTGTCACCCTGGATAGGAGTACTGTGGTATCACAGCTCACAGCAACCTCCAATTCCTGGGCTCAAGCGAGTCTCCTGCCTCCGCCTCCCAAGCAGCTGGGACCACAGGTGCCCGCCACAACGCCTGGCTATATTTTGGTTGCAGCCGTCACTGTTGTTTGGCGGGGCCAGGCTGGATTTGAACCCGCCAGCTCAGGTGTACGTGGCTGGCGCCTTAGCCCGTTGAGCTACAGGCACCAACCACCTTTATTTTTTTTTATCATCCTTTAACTGATGTCAGGAATTGTCTTGTTCATTTATTTGTGTACTACACTTCCCACTAGAATGGAAATGCCACAGGGCAGGAACCACATCAGTCTCATTTTGAACCAATGTGAGTAGGGTGTGCACAGGGCCTGAGTGAGTCCCAGGAAGTGAAGGACAGCATGGCTGGAGAGAGGACACAGAAAGCAACTGGGCAAGCAAGGCCCTGTAAGCTATAGTAGGGAGACAGATGGGGACCCAGAGAAGCATCTTGAGGGTGAGTCTGAGTAAGACACTTGGATACAGGTTTTCAAAAGGCCACTGGTTATTGTTCATAGGTGGAAGGGGGCCAGAGCAGGGGTGGAAGAGAGTGGTTAGGAAGCTGTCAGTGACTTAGGGCAGAGGAGAGTAGCTGCATCCAGGTGGCTGGGGGGGGGGGGGTGGAGAGAGAATTGAAAGAATTGGGGTCTTGTTGGGGGGTGAGGGAAGAAAGCCACTGTCAGACGGGATGTCAGCCACAAAAGGGGTCAGGACACAAGAGGAGGGTCAGATTTGGGGAAAGTCTAAGAACTCATCTCATGACTGGATGAATTCAAGGTCACACCATGATATCCAATGAGGATGTTAGATGGGCAGCTGAGGCATGTGGGGCTCAAAGGGGAAGCTGGGTTGAAGGCCAGCCTGGGAAAAGATGGAATCACCAGGGAGGGCATGTGGTGACAAATCCTGCAACTGGGTCCTAAAGTGTCCAGCAGCTCATGACAGAAGAGAACATGAGAGACATCAAGTCGAACTCATAGACACCAAGAGAGCATCTGAGAGCAGATCTAGGGGGCTGCCAGACACCCAATGTGGCAAAAGATTAAGGAAACATCCTTTGGATTTAAAAAATGGATATCACTGGTGGCCTCATGAGTGTTGGGGGCAGATGCTGAGCACAGCGGGAAAGGAAGAAATGCAGTGGCAGGTGTAGACACCCTTTGGAGTTTGATGGTGAAAGAAGGAACCTGGAAGGACCTGCGAGTTGATGCAGAGACCTAGAAATGGGAGCCTGGAGTACATTCAGGAAACACTGGATGAGGCAGAGGCTGTTCCCACGACTGGGACCTTTGGTGACAGGCTTCTGCCACAGTGGTGGGGGGATAGGACACAAAGCCAAAGATGACAGAGGAGAGGTGGAGCAGGCAGGAGAGGGTAGGCACGTCCGCTCTGTGGTGAGAGGGAAGCCTCCGCTGAGAAGAGTGTGGAGGGCACGTCTCAGGTGTGGTGGGCACGTTTACATTAGGTGCTGTGGGGGCTGGGAGAGGCAGCCAAGGTACTGTAGGATTGCTGGCAGGCTGGTCAAGGCTGGGCTAATTTGGGCTGCACGTGCAAGAGATGGATGATGACAGGCTTTGGCTTTTAGGGGAATGGCCCAAGGATTCCAATCCTGGCCACACTGGCACAGGACATGCATAGCAGAGGCATGCCAGGGCCTCCACTGGCTTCGAAGCTGTGGATTCTACTGAGTTGGAAACATATCTGTTTCAGTCCCCGCTTTATCCCCAGTGTCCGGGACGGACAGGGCAGAGAAGGACCCGAGGCACCCTCACTGTACAGACCTGAGACCAATGCAGGGGTCTCCTCCTCAATCCCCTCCTCTGGTGAAAATGGCACAGAGACATACATAAAATCAGTGTTTATTGGTAAGCTCCCCAAACAGGCCAGCCCTGGAGCTGAGATCCTAGGCTTCATGAGGAGCAGTTGGTTGGGAGGCCCAGTGTGGCTTCCTTGGTGTGCTAAGACCTGGTGATGGTACTGGGGTCTGTCAGGCCTTCTAGGCTTTCCAGAAGTCCTTGTGAGGTCTGGGGCTATGTTAGGCCAAGGAAAGCAGCCTTTGTAGAGAAATAGGATGTGTGGGGAGAGGTTGGAAAAGCCGTGTGCCACTCAGAACCTGCTAAGTTCAATAGTGGCATGTGAAAGGAAAACTGAGGTAAGATGGTAGAACTCAGAGGAAAATGTGACAGGGAGTCTGAAAGTGAGATGGGGAGGACCAGCATCTTTCATGCCTTGGCCAGAGAGGGTGAGAGGGTCTTCCGGATGCTCCTTCCTCCTGGCTTTCGGAAGGGTGAGCAGGGGAGGAATGGGGCTCCGGTCATTCAGGAGTGAGTCTTAAATAGCTCCATCCCACAGGGATATCTGGATGGCAGCCAAACTGGAGGGGGCCACAGTGTCTGGACTGATCCTGCAGGCTTCCATCCTTGGTCCCTGCCCTGGAGAGGATGCTGAAAAGGGCCTGGCAGCCTTATTCCTGCTGGGCCTTCACTGAGCCTTCTTTGTCACCCTCTGGTTCTTCAGCATCACGTAGGTAATAAACAATCCTGGAATATACAGATAAGAATAGTCAGGTAAGATATGGGCCCAGAGCAAACCAAATGCAAGTCCATGCACCTACCCAACCACCCTCCAGGGAACCTGCTGCCTACTTAGTCATTCAAGCCATACATCCACTCACATTCACTCAACACCGACTCACCTATCTATCCATCACCCAATCAACATCTGCCCACCCAACATCCACCCACCCATACATCTACTCCCCTCATTCAGGCTTCTTCTTCTTCATTTTTGAGAAAAAAAGTGAGATTCTGCCACCATTGGTAGAGTGCCATGGCATCATAGGTCACAGCAACCTCAAAGTCTTGGACTCAAGTAATCCTCTTGCCTCAGTTTTTCATTTTTTAGTAGAGATGGGGTCTCACTCTTGCTGAGGCTCATATTGCACTCATGAGCTCAAGTGATCCACCCGCCTTGGCCTCCTAGAATGCTAAGATTATAGGTGTAAACCACTGCACTCAGCTCGGGCTTCTAATCGTTGAGTGACTCATCAAAAATACTTTCCTGGGCGGTGCCTGTGGCTCAAAGGAGTAGGGCGCCAGCCCCATATGCCAGAGGTGGCAGGTTCAAACCCAGCCCCGGCCAAAAACTGCAAAAAAACCCAAAAATACAAAAAAAACTTTCCTATGATGGGTGCTGAGGACACAGTAACAATAGAGACCTAGTCCCCATCCCCAGGAAATCATGAGAGATACAGAGGTGCAGGAATTAGAAGCTAGGGTGACAAGAGGGTGAGAGTGATTGAAGTATGAGCAGAATGATGGGCTAGCAGTAAAAAGGGAGACAAGCCATTAGAGTCCCAAATCTCTGAGGCATTGGAAAGCCCAGAGGAGTTACTGACTGTGGCCTTGAAGGAGGAACAGGAAAACCCCAAGGGAGAGTTGGGGGCAAGGAGCCTCAAGCAGTTATATAGCAATTGTGGAGGTATTTCCATAAGTGGGGGCCTCTAGACACCCTGCCCAGGGTTGGGGCTGGAAGTGACTTACCCACAAATAGTAGCAACAGGAGGCCAACAGCCAAGGGGATGGCAACAGCATAGGCTCGGGGCAGGAAATACTTGTGGATGACATGCTGGCTGTCGATGAATGGCTGGCAACCAGAGCAGAGCTCAGGTGAACAGTGATCATCTTGCTCAGCCCCCAAGCCCAAACATCCCACCCCCTCCATCTAAGGGGCCTATCATCTTTAGAATGATGGCATCTAGGGAGCTGTGATTTATTTCCTTCATTCATTTATTTAACAGTTTTTTACTGGGCACTCATTTGGTGGCTGCCCTAAGGAAAGCTGGAAACCTAGTAGTGAACGGAAGACAAGAGACCTGCCCTAAGACACGCACAGTCTAGCACAAGGTACATGAGGAATCCTTGAGTGACCCACAACCTGGGCTCCCATGTCTTCTGTACTAATATCTTCCTACAAAGGATACCAAGTTCTGCAAATTATTTTTTTGTTTGTTTGTTTTGTGCGGTGACTCAGATAGTTCTGCAAGATTTTGCTTTCTAAACATACTGCACTTCTTTTTCCAACAAGAAAAAATATATCCTAAAAGTCCTCATAAAATCTACTGGTATTCGCCATGCCCAAGCTGACAGGCTAACCAGAAGAATTTGAACTCCTCCCCAAAGCAAAGCAAGCAAGCACAGGGCTTTAAAGCAGAGGTGAAGGATGTGACCTTGGGTCAGACCCTTCTTCCTGAGCCTGTTTCCTCATCTAACACTGACACTACATAAACTCGGGCAGGAACACCACCTAGGACAGCACCTGACACTGGGTAGCTGCTTACAGGGTGCTGGGGGTCGGCTTCAAATTCCAAGGAGAGCTGAGGACGGGGGTAACAGACATACCAAGAGAATCACCCAGGCTGTGTAGTAGGTGAAGATGATCAGGCTAATGGCGACAAGGCCGAGTCCCACCACCTGGTCTGTCCCCGTGGCCTGAAGAAAAGGGAGGGCTCAGTTGATGAAGCGACTCACCGTTTAGGTGCACTAATGGACCAAGAGCATCGCGGCCTGATTATACTCTAAGCTTCCCATTCATTCCGCGATGCTATAGAGCAGTGGCCCCCAACCTTTTTGGCACCATGGAACACAATTTTTCCACAGCCAGGGAAGAAGGTGGGGATGGTTTCGGGATGATTCAAGCACATTCCATCTCCACCTCTGATCGTCAGGCATTAGATTCTCCAGGTAAGCGCAACCAAATCCCTCGCCTGCGCAGTTTACAGCAGGGCTCGGGCTCCTCTGAGAACTAATGCCCCAGCTTACATGACAGGAGGCACAGCTCAGGAGGTGATGTGAGGGATGGGGACTGGCTGTACATACAGACGAAGCTTCGCTGGCTCTCCCCGCCGCTCATCTGCTGCTCTGCGGCCCGGTCTCTAAGAGGCCACGGATCTGGTGCCAGTCCGCCGCCCTGGGGTTGGGGACCGCAGCTATAGAGGGCTGACTGGGGATGTTTCTAAGCTGGGAGAGGCCGGGCCTCTACGTTCTCATCAGTACAGTGGGCAGGTGGGAAAGCAACCCCGGTTCCGTTCTGCCCCAGCCCCCGAGCAGACCCGGGACCTCGCCCCCAGACAACCCAGCCCCAGACACTCCAGCCCCAGCACTTGACCCCCACATCACCATTTCCCCGGCGCTCCGCCACCAGCCACATCCGGTTCCGGATCCGGGCTGTTTGGCTTTGGGCCGTGAAGCACCCTGGGAGTCGTAGTTCCCAGGACTAGTAATACGTGGCCCTAAACCGGCAAGCACCGTGTCCCCTCTGCATGTCGGGAAATGTAGTTCTCGAGGGTGTCGAGGGGCAGGTTGCTCCCGAATCTACGGAATGCGACCGAGTTGGGAACCCCAACTGCCTGACCTTCGTGGCCACAGTCCTGTGGGATCCTCCCCCCATTAAAACCAGTCTCTAAACATCTCAGGCCAGAGGTGGTGGCTCATGCCTGTAATCCTAGCGCTCTGGGAAACTAAGGTAGGTGGATTGCTTGAACTCAAAGTTTGAGACCAACCTGAGCAAGAGCGACACCTGTCTCTACTAAAAATAGAAAAATTAGGGGTTAATTGTGGTGGGCGCCTAGAATCCCAGCTTCTTAGGAGGCTGAGGCAAGAGGATTGCTTACGCCCAGGAATTTAAGGTTCCTGTGAGCTAGGCTAATGCACTGCACTCTAGTCTGGAGCAACCGTGAGACTCGTCTCCAAAAAATAAAAAACAAACAAAAAGTCTCAGAGTCCCAAAGCCAGAGCGGGATGGGGGTGGGGCATTGGAAGTCCCATTTTTTGGATGGGGAAAGTGAGGCGTAGAGACGAGAGATCGCCATCCGAATTGGTGGTAAAGCCGATACTGGTAACCAGCCAGGGAGCCCTACTGCCTGGTGCCAGGACCCTAACTTGTCTGTTGAGGGGAGCGATGCAGAGCTGGGCCTAGGACAGGGTGAGGAGGAGCTGGCCGAGCCCGCATGGACAGAGAGGCACGTGGGCAGGTCACTCCGGTCTTGGAGGCTCTTTTCCTCTTAAGAACGAAGGGAGGTAGGAAGGGCCAGATCATCTTTGACAACTCGGCAAGCTGGCTGCGCCTCACCATCAGGTCCCACTAGGACACCACTCCCCAACCACTCCCCAACTTCTCCCTTCTAAAAAACGCCCCCACTCCCCACCCCTTCGTAGCTGGAGGTAGGGCTTCTTCCTGTGTGCGTGTCCGGTGTGTTTTCTGTGACAGGCTAGCATAGTGGCGGCAGCGTAGCTCAAACAACAACCTCAAGCTCCTGGACTAGAGCCATCCTTCTGAGTAGCTGGGACTACAGGTGTGCACCACCACACTTAGCTGATTTTTCTTTCTTTTCTTTTTTGCTGTAGTCGTCATTGTTGTTTAGCAGGCCTGGGCGGGGTTTGAACCCACCAGCCCCCGTGTATGTGGCGGGCCCTAACCACTGAGTTTTGGGTGCCAAGCCAAACTTTTCTGTTTTTTTGTAGAGTTGAGGTCTC
Source organism: Perodicticus potto (assembly GCA_963574655.1). Classification (NCBI taxonomy): domain Eukaryota; kingdom Metazoa; phylum Chordata; class Mammalia; order Primates; family Lorisidae; genus Perodicticus; species Perodicticus potto. Next base: position 23,469 of record CAUYRH010162701.1, on the reverse strand, counting down.
ACTCTTGCTTAGGCTGGTCTCAAACTCCTGACCTCAAGTGATCCTCCCACCACCCTCAGTATATGGGGCTGGTGCCTTACCGACTGAGCCACATGCGGCTATTTTGTTGTTGTTGTTGCAGTTTGGCCGGGGCAGGGTTTGAACCTGCCACCCTCAGTATATGGGTCCGGCGTCCTACTCACTGAGCCACAGGCACTGCCCCCACACAGTGTTTTGATTAGCTGATTTACTTGCTGCTCTGGCCCACCTGATTGTGAACTCCCCAGGGGTAGGTGCTATAGTCAGTGCTGTATCCCCATCACCAGAACGGGGCTTGGCACAAAGTAGCTTTGAATCAACCAACCAGCTTTAACATTCAGTGATTTTTAGAGACAAAATCTCACTTTGTCACCCTAGGTAGAGTACCATAGCGTTACAGATCACAGTAACCTCCAGCTCTTGGGTTTAGGTGAGTCTCTTGCCTCAGACTCCCGAGTAGCTAGGGCTACAGGCGCCTGCCACAACGCCTGGCTATTTTTGTTGTTGTTGCAGTTTGGCCTGGGCCAGGTTTGAACCCGCCACCCTCAGTATATGGGGCCGGTGTCCTACTCACTGAGCCACAGGCGCCGCCCAGTGGTTTTTTTTTTTTTTAAGATCCTGGAATGCTTCTCCCAGTGGATATGTGGAGACCCTTGGCTTGAGGGGGCAAGGGGAGAGATGTGGCCCAGACCTGGCATAGTTTGCTCCTTTAGCAGCATTTACTTTACTTCCATCTCTGACTATGGGGACTGCCCTCCCAAAGCTGACAGGACCAACCATTTTTCACCTGCAGCCTAATTCTGTTCTTCTCCTGTCTCAGGAGGAATGGCTCAGCCAGGAGTCAATTTTGCCCTCCCTCCCCAGGTGTGCATTGAAGAGAGGAAGAGACTGAGAATCCCCTTCAGGGCTTAAACGTGCCACAAGTAGAGGTCAACCCTGAGAAGGGGTGTCCCTCTCTCTGGGACATAGACAGAGGTCTGGTTCCTTCTCGCCAGGCCAGAACGACTGAGGCTTCCTGCCACCTCTGCGCTTGTTAAAAACCCAGAGTGAACAGGCCATCCTAAAGTTCGGCTAGGCCTCTGAGCGCCTGTGTAACTAGGGACAGAGACAGGAGTGAGGAGCCCAGCCTGAGTTGTAGACAATGCTAGCCTGAGGCTTGAAAGTTTGGGAACACGGGATCTACCGTAGTTCAGGTTGTGTAATCCTGGTCTCATTTGATCCATGACCCCATTTGCAACAGAAGAAACTGAGGCACAGTTATTTGTCCTCAGGCACATTCCTTAAAGGCCACCTGATTGCAGGGAAGGTCCATAGAGCAGTGGTTATAACATGGGCTCGAAGTCAAAGCTATCAGTAGGTATAGCAAGTAATTGCCTTTTGGGACTGTTTCCAACCCCAGAACTCTGGAGTAATAAAAGGGGTGATAATTATGATTGCATTTAGGACAGGGAGAAACCTAGTCACCTACATCTTCCCCACCCTTGGAATGTCACTTCACACATCTGGCTTCCTCTGATGTTGTCTTTGACCCCAAAGTCAACGTGGTAAAGTAACAAGGTAAAAACAAAAAACTCAGCAAGACAAACAAAATCCGCAATATTTAATTTTTTTCCCCAAACCAAGACACTGACATTAGGCTGATTTCCCCTTACAATGTTATTTTCTACAAAAGAAGCTGGAACACAGATAGAAACACAGCCCACTGAACCAGAAGTCGTGGTGGCAACATTCTGGTACAAAGGAGGGGAATTAAAGAAAAAAAAGATCCCTCCTCCCATCTTCTCAATCACTTCTCTAAAGACTGAGGGAAACATGGACGTTCTCCCTCCTGGCAGATCATGGAGGCAGATATGGTCAGTTTGTGGGGCTGAACAGAAGGAAAAAAAATCCTAAAAATATTGTAGACCTTTATTTTCTTTAAATTTCCCAGTAAAAAAACATTAAACTTTCAAGAAGATTCCAAACTGGCATTGCATAGACTAATTCCTTCCAAAAATATTTCTAATATAGTCTCTCCATCTCTCTATATATAGAATTTGAAGTCCAGGTGCTAGGGGTACCTGGTGGGAATTCACTGAGCTCAAGGGGGCAAGAGTGCTGAAGAAAGGACTCCCTCATGGGGACGAGGCCAGGACTCTGGGACTCTGGCTCCAGTCAGCATCAGTTTGGTTGTGGCCAAATTCTCAGGTGGCCCAATTACCCACACAGGCACAGGGCCTGGTGGGGGAGGAAGAGGCAGGTTCTGTCTCATTCTCGGGTGACTGCCAAACCCAGACCTTGGTGGGGTTGGGGCTGAGACCCCTGGTTTTGAGGGATCTCCCCAACAGCACCAAAGCCAATGTTGTTCTGGGCCTGAAGTCCCAGAACTTTGTATCTTACCCCAAATCTACCCTGAATGTACCTCCCCACTGGGGTGGGTGAGATGACACCAACAGAAAGGAAGGACAGCATTCCTCTACCTTCAGGGGACCAATTCATCATCTGGAGACTATGTGGCCAATTTCCTTTTAAAGTGCCAGTATCTCTGTGGGGCAGAAAGGGACTCTTGGGCTGACCAGAGCCTTCTCCAACTTGAGCAAACGCTCCATCCTGCCTCTGCAGGCACCTTCCAACATTCATTTTCTAAAAGAGTTAGGTAAGTAAAACAACAACAACAAAACCCTAGAAATGCTCTGGTCCCAATGCCAGGGAGTTCCTAGACCAAGAGCCCTAACTCTGGCCAGCTGGGGAGCTGGGCAAGGATGCTCCCAGCCTGGGGAGGACACCTGTGCCCCCCAGCTGGGCCCCCAGCCCTGCTGGACCCAGCCAGCAGGTGGGGCAGAGAAGAGAAGGACCTCCCCTCACCTGGGGGTGGAAGCAATATTTAACTGTGAACTCAACCAAAAGAAAGAAAAGAAAAAGAAAGGAACAGAAAAAAGCTATACAGCTAAGTAAACACCAGCCTGCTGGGTTTATACAACACGAGTGACATTTAAAAGGGGCAGGGAAGTCTGTCCAGAGGCTGGCTGGCAGCCAGAATCCACCTTTAAGCAGGTTACAAGGACCAGGGGGAAAGTGCTGAGAGCAGAGGCTTTAGTGAGGGTGGGGGCCAGGGCGCAGGGCCAGATTGCTCCCTGCTGGGAAAGCACACCCCTTAAAGGACCCCAACTCTCCATTGCCTAGAGGAGGGATGCTTCCAGAGGAAGGCTACAGCTTTTCCAGCCAGGAAGCCAGCTCCCAGCGGTCCAGTCACAGCCCACCTGCCTCTGTTGGCATCCACCCCAGCCTGGGTCAGCTCACCCTGAGGGCAGAGAAAGTGGCTTTGCTTACCCCAACCTTCCTGCAAGAAACCAGCTGCTCAGGACCCAGCCCTGGGCAGAGGGCACCCTCGGCGCTCAGACTGAGCTGGAGCTACCTGGAGGGAGGAGAAGCAGCACCCCGTTCCGGCCGGGCTGCTAGACACCAGCCTCTGACTGCACAGCAGGCAGTGACCAGGAGTCCTTGGGAAAGGGTCAGGAGAAGGGAAGGAGAGGGCCAATGGGGCTGCACTGGGGACAAGCATGTGCAAAGTGCAGGCTGCCAGGGCAGCAGGAGAACATTCACTGGGGGACGAAGGGTCTCAATCTGGAGTGTGGGCCAGGTCTGAGGTTGTGGCTCCTAGGAGGAGGCCGCCAGCAGGTCCCCCAGGACACAGGGAAGGGAAAGCTGAAGCACTAAGCAGTCAAAGGGTCACAGGTGGCAGGATTCCAGGGGTAGTCCCCCCACCCCGGGGCAAGAAGACAATGGAGCAAGGCTCTGTCAGGGCATGACCAAAGCCAGTGCCCCTGGAATAGCCACATACATCCCCACATGTTCAGGCGCTGCTGCATGTCCTCTGCGAGGGGGCCAGGTTGGTCTCCAGCAGGGCTAGTCCTGGCTGGCTCCTCTTGCCCACCTGTCCTGCCCTCTAGTGGTTCAGAGGAGAATATTCACAGTGGTGCCTGGGCCCTGCTGGGCCAGGAGGCTCCCGGCATGGATAGGAGGACAATGGAATGATGCTTGGGGGAGAGGTATGGGCTGGAGTGCATGGAGGAGGCACAGAGATGTGGTGCAAATGATGATCCAAATGGGAAGGTTCCTCGTGGAATGACGTAGGTCTGGATACCCGAGAAGGCAGGACCCTTCTCCAGCCTGGACACCTGCTCCTCAATGGCTTTCAATCACGACTGGCTCATAGACCCCAGAAGAGACCCTGCAGGGGAGAGATGAGTCAGCTTGTCCTCCTCAATGCTCCACTTATGAAGCACAGCCTGGACCAGGCCCTTGGAGGTTTGTGAAAGGCAGGCACTGTTACCCAGCCTCATTTTGCAAAGGGCTAACAATGAGGCTCAGGTGTATGAAGTCACTTGCCTGGGATGACACAATTTCAAGTGTCAGAGCCCATAGGGATCGTGGCTGTACCCAAGTCCTTCCATGGCACTGGAAGCTTACATACCCAGGTGTGCCACCTTATCCTCACAGTAACCCCGGCAGACAGGAAGTGCACCATGCCCCACTTGACAGATGGAGAAACTGAGGCTCAGAGGTATTGTGAGGCTCACCAAGAGGACAGTGGAAAGTCAGGGAATCTGATGAGCTCTTTTTCCTGCTAAGACATCTAGGGCTCGTCATGCAGCTCTGTTCTGATGTTGCCAACTGTACTGTTTTTCTTCCCGCCCTTGAATCCATCTCCTCATTTTTAGAGGGGCTAGGGAGGGGTATTTGCAAATGTCCACAGAGGCCCCCCTATTTTATTCTTGCTCACCCCACCCAGTGCAGCCCAGGAGGCTAGGCAGGAGATGCCGACTGCAATTTCAAGCCTCAGCCAGCAGGGGTCAGCAGGGCAGCGTGAAGGGGCTGCCCAGCCAAGGCGGTCCTGGATGTTCAGAGCCCACGTTCCCCTCTGGCTGACACTGTCAGCACAGCCTGCACGTGGGAGGCTCCTTCACTCACTCATTCATTCACTAAGCCAAGAGGACCAGGGAGCCAGGCACACAGTAAACATGCTCTGAATGAAGGCTCACGAGAGGGCACAGTTCCCACAACAGGTCCCACAACAGGTCACATGGGCAGCAACCTGTGTTGTTCACTGCTGCACCCCAGCACCCAGCTCATCAGGCCACCCTGGTGACCCTACCCGAACTTTGCCCCTACCTGTTGGCCAGCTGGATGCCACTCAGTGTGGCAGAGCCATCACGGCTCACGAACAGCCGGAGGTTGCTGTCTGTGGGGACATAAGAGAGGATAGAGGCTGAGCTGGGTAGGGGTGCCCCCTAGAGTAGGCGGTATAGCCCCTGGCCCCCAGCACGGGCAGCTCACCCTCTGTGTTGCTGCCCTCTGTGAAGTCCTGGCTCTGCATGATCTTCTCCACAATGTCGTCTGCGTCTATCCGCGTGTCATCTACCCAGGTTGGGTGGCTCTCCATTGAGTCTTTCTTCCGCCTGGGGTAGGGCAGAGTCCCAACAGGGCAGAAACAAGCACAACAAAACAACAACAGTGAAAGGTTACAGCACTTAGAATGTTCTACACACGTTCCACATTGTGCTTCATTCAACCCTCACAACCACCTAGGGGGCAGGGGTTATTATTCAGTTTTATAGATGAGAACATGGGGATAAGTAACTTGGCCACCACCACACAGCATCTAAGTGGCAGATCTGAGGCTCAACCCCAGGTCTGTCTGGCCCACAGACTACGCTCTTGGCTGATACACAACACCGCAAACAGCAACCAAAGGTTGAGCATTTGCCGCATGCCAGGGCAGGGCTGAACCCTAATTGAATGAACTGTCACCACCCAACCCTCTGAGGTGGGGACCCTACTGTCCTTGTGTTAAAGAAGGGAGCACAGGTTCAGGGAGCCAAGCAGAGCAGCAAGACTCACCGAAACGAACGATCTGACAGATGCAGAGGCCGAGGTGGGCGTGGTGGCTTCTCAGGGGCACGGTGCTCCCGCTCACTGCCCTCAGGGCCCTCCACAGTCATGCTGAGGCCACCGGAGGCGCTGCTGCTAGTGGACGTGTTCCGGCGGTGCGTCAGGTCTGAGAGGCTGGAAGAGCGCGAGTGCTCTGTGCTGTAGCCTAGTGGAGGGAAGCATGAAAGAGGGTCATCAAGGGGGATCCTAGGGACTCCCAGGGACTCAGCAGGCAGCAGGGGCAGGGGCAGGGCCAAGCAGCCACTTACCAGAGATCTTAGACTGCTGGCTGGCATAGCTGGAGTTGCGGGAGTGGCCGGAGTGGAATACCTCCTCGGGGCTGGACAGGTTATGGTCCGGCTCCTCCAGCAGCCCTAGAGACAAAAAGGGGGTGGGGCAGAGTTTACCCAGTGGTGCCTACCTCACCCTTCACCAGTGTCCCCTCACTAAGCCTTCTATGGGGGCACCACATACTTCTATTATCAGACCAAACACCTGAGGTTCAGAGAAGCAGAAACCTGCCTCAGCCACAGGTCACCATCTGGACCCAGGATTGTTCATCTGTTGGGGACCTCTGGTGTGGAGCACCAGATGTGCAGAGGAAGAACATGGAACAAAAAACGAGCCGCCATTACCCACAACCACAGTTAGCAGCACATGTTGGGGGCCTGACCTGGCCTGAGGACTAGGCCTGGTCTGATGATCTGCAGGGAAGGCTTCTCCAAGGAGATGGCCTTAATGCCAAGACCTTCACAACACATGGGAGTGAGGGAGCCAGATAAGGCACCAGCAAACGGACCTTCTGGGCAGAGTGAGCAGCACAAACACTGTGACTAGAATGAGCTGAGGTCACTGCAGCCACAGTGGAACAGGGTTAAGGGACGTGGGGTGGGGAAGGGGAGCAGGCTGACCTGAAGGGACAGGCCAACAGCCCAACTCTGTCTCAGGTCACCCATAAGACCATGTCAAAACAAACGATCCTGGAGTTCCCCAGCAGGAAGCACAGGGACCAAGCAGGACCCACCCCATGCTCTGAGTCCCTACCCACTAGACCTTCCTGTAGATACAGGAAGGGCTCATCCACAGCCCCCTTGAGAGAAGAACACACCAGCCTGGAGCCCAGGCCTGCCTATGTGCCCACCACAGCCACGTGTCCCCTGTAGCTTCTATGCATTTAAGGAAAGGAGGAACCAGCCACAGAGGCAAGTGGGTACTTAAATCCCATCTGCCTGAAAGAGGCCTTGTCCCCAGATAGATCACTCCCTTGGGGACTCCCACCCTGATGCTGAAGGAGTAATTGTGCTGGGAAGCCCCAGGCCAGCAAGAACAACAGCTTTCTTTCTTTATTTTTTTTGTAGAGACAGAGTCTCACTTAATCACCCTCGGTAGAGTGCTATGGAGTCATAGCTCACAGCAACCTCCAACTCCTGGGCTTAGGTGTTTCTCTTGCCTCAGCCTCCCGAGTAGCTGGGACCACAGGCGCCCGCCACAACGGCCGGCTATTTTTTGATGCAGTTTGGCAGGGGCAGGGGTTGAACCTGCCATCCCCAGTATATGGGGCCAGCGCCCCACTCACTGAGCCACAGGCACCGCCCTTTTTTTTTTTTCTTTTTGAGTCAGAGTCTCAAACTGTCGCCCTGGGTAGAGTGATGTGGCATCACAGCTCACAGCAACCTCAAACTCTTGGGATTAAGCGATCCTCCTGCCTCAGCCTCCCAAGTAGCTGGGACTACAGGTGCCCGCCACAACACCTATTTTTTGGTTATAGCTGTCATTGTTGTTTGGCAGGCCCGGGCTAAATTCGAACCCGCCAGCTCTGGCGTATGTGGCTGGTGCCCTAGTTGCTTGAGCTACAGGTGCCAAGCCAACACCAGCTGTCTGCTTGGGGCTTTCACCTGGCTGAGTCTGCAGGAAAAAGGAGTGGGTGGTGGAAGGCCAGGCTCTGGGAATCAGAGGGTTCCTCCCCAGGTCCTGGGGCAGAACCACCTAGCAAACACCTGAGGAGCTGCCATACCTCCACTTGCTCAACCCACCCCCGCTCACTCACTAATATCCTTAGGGGCCCAGCTTCAGGTTGGGGGGCCCAGCAAAAAAGCTGCCTCCTAATTGCTACACTGTCTCCTTGGGGGAGTCATAACATTGGTCATAAGGCTACTTTAACACAAGTGCCTACTGAGCACTTACTCTGAGCCAAGCAGGTACCACATTTGCTGCGGGAGGGTAGCCTAAAATGTGGTTACTATTCTCAGTCCCATTTTCCAAAAGACACTAAGACTGGGGAGGTGAACTGGCCAACCAACATCACCAACGTCACAGAGTACATAGGAGAGCAAGAGCTCCCAGTCCATCCCTCTGCTGGGTACATAAAGCCCCACCCCCTAGGCTGCAGCTCAGATACCACCTCCTTAGACACCATGACCACCTCTCCAGGTGTCGGATGGATCCCACCTTCTGTGCCTGTCTCCCCAAGGTCTTGACTCATCTGTACATGGATATGCATGTGACTTATTTAAGGCCTAATTAACACCTGACTTTCCTGCTCCAGTGGTTCTCAACCTTCCTAATGCCTCAATGTATTTTCACTGTTACAAAGGGGTTGCGACCCACAGGTTGAGAACCGCTGTGCTAGACTGAGGACCACATGGCAGAGGAGGCCACGTCCCTCTCGGTCCAGGGCACTGCTGCAATCCCAGCCCAGGCGCTGAGATCACAGGGCCACCACCTCCTTCCTCCCAGCAAGTGTGTCGCAGGGAACCTGGGCACATCTCAGAAGCTGGCTGCTGGTGAGCGAGGGGCAGGCAAAGGGGATGGTACCTGAGCCAAGGATGGTGGGCCGGGGTTTGGGAGGCCGGGACCCCGTCAGAGAGCTGCTGCTGCCACCACTGCTTGTCCCACCACCCTTACATGTCAGTCGCAGGGAGGAATCCTGGCCCGGAATGGAGATGGACTTGGCAGTGGATGGTGGCCTTGGAAAGACAGATGGGTGTAACTAGGGTGCCCCGCCTCAGGACCAGATGACAGGAGAGCCCAAGACTCCCCCCCAATCCCCTAGCCCTCCCACAGCCTGTGCCACTCACGTCTTGAAGCAAGGGTCCCCAGAGAGCAGGAACATGCCAATGGTGACCTATAGGAAGGGGAGGAATCAGTCACACCTCAGCCACCCCCACCCAGTCCAAGCACAGCCCCTAGCAGCCTGCTGGCTCTGGCCTTAGAGAGATTGGACTCCAACCCCATCTCTGCACTTGTCTGGCTGAGCACCCCTGGTGAAGTCACCTGACCTCTCTGTGCCTCATGTGAAGGATGAAGATGATCCCAAGGCCTGCCTAGTAGGGCGGTGGGAGAGGACGCATCGAGATAAGGCCCAAGCTTCCCCTGGTGCCCAGCAGAGTAAGCATGCTTCAAAAGTTAGCTAATTATACATCATTATGACAAGACCAAGACCTTCTCAGGAGGGGCCACGTGTTTACCTCCTGCCTGTGTGAGGGGCACAGAGCTCAAGACAGCAGACAGGACAGGGCCTGAAAAGTCCTGCATGGGGTTGGGGTGGGGAGGCGCCATGGACCTGACAAGGTAGGCGGAGTGGGGGCTCACACAGTCCCATGCCGCAGGCAGGGGCTTGGTGGGAGCTGATGAGCAGAACATAGCACAAAGCCATTAGAAATTTGGCATATACTTGGGCAAAGATGTTGCAATGGCCCAGATGTGACAAGGTTTGGATCCCAAAATCTGGGCTGAGATGGAGCAACAGGCAAATGGTGACTGGGCAGGAAAGAGGTGCTCAGATCCCAGGGCCACCACCTATAACATTAGGCTTTTTAGGGATGATTTCACTTGGCCACAATAGCAGCTTACAAAGTAGGTGATAGCTCCGGGATGTAGACCAAGGCACCAAGATTCAGAGAAGGGAAGAGACAGCCTAAGACCCTGTAGGCAGGATGTGGGGGAGCTGGCCTTGACCCTTAGGCCACCTGTCCCCCAGTTCCCTTGATCTGGCCTGAGGGGGCATGGGGCTACTAGAGAGGAGGGCAAAAGCCCTGGTGACCACATCCATCAGCCTGGTCCTCTTCTAAGAAGTCAAAGGCTCTAGGAGGTCCAAGAGCCACTGCCCAGCTTTGCTCTGGACACAGGCACTCCCGCTGGGTCAGCTTGCAGAGGTGGTGTTGGGAAGGTTTTCTCAGCCATGAGGAAGGGTAGGGAAACACAGTAAGAGATGTGCTAGCACCAGACACTTCTGTTCCCAAGAGGCTAAAGAGGCAGCTGCCTGGAAGGCAGGAGTTGCCTAGGCCACTGGACACCTACAGGTGGCTGGCCAAGGCAGGCTTGTACCAGGGCCCTCAGCAACCGCTATGCTTGATGACCCTCCAGACAGGCTGCCTTCTGTCACATAGCATGTGGTTAGGAGCTGGGCCCGGGCAGCAAAGGACTGAGGACAAAGCGCCAGCTCTGAGTATGACCCCATTCAATGACTTCATTTCTGCACCTGCATTCGCTCCTGTGCACAGCTGGGACTAATCACAGATACACCCACCCCCACCCCCACCCCCACCGATGGAGCTACCGTCAGCGCTGTGATAAGAGACAGCAAGCCTCACCCAAAGTGCTCGTTGAACCCTTAAAGAGACTATCAGGGTCCACCCCATGACCATGATGGGTAAACTGAGGCCAGCAGACCAGCCAGGACTCTGATAGTGGTTTCCTGATCCCAGGACCCACATCCTTCCAATGTCCCTCACAGCCTGTCCAGGTGAGAACCTGAATTTCCAACAGCCCTCTAAGGGACTTTGACCAGGAGCTGGGGTGTCCTGGGACCCTGGTACCTTGAGGATGGAGTTGTCCTGACGGGTATTCTTCGTGTCATACCCCTCCAGCAGGCAGCAGCGCACCGTGGAGCCCGAGCCCGCAAACTCAGCCAGGTTCAAGTCAGTAAAGCCCAGCTGGGAGGGAGAAGAGCGTGAGGGAGGCCGCAGGGAGTGTGGGCTCCTGGCTGGCAGACTCCCAGAGGGGTCACTTGGCAGAAGTGGGGGAGGGAGAGACATAGCCCTTGGAACCACCCCACAGCCCTGACAGTTGCATAACTGGGACCCAAGGACAGAGGCCCTGGGTCAGCAGCACCAACGTGGCAAAGCTAGGAGCTCACATCCCTGAGCTGCACAAAGCACCCTTTGTGCTGCATCCCGGCATGCACTGGGGCCAGTGTGCCTGACATGAAAGGACATTGTTGTCCGTGACACAGATGCATTGTTCCCTAGGAAACAAGGCCGTGCTGTTGGGAGCTGCCAGGCAAGCAGGCACGGAAGGAGAGAAGGCCCATGGGAACTGGGCGGTGGGTTGGCACGATGTGGGGGAAGGGAAGGGACACTCTGCAGAGTAGGCAGGGACCCCCAGGGACGTGCCCCCTGGTAGAGGCCAGGGTGAGTGGCTGGGGGCTAGGGGGGCAGGGGATTTCTCTGATGCTGAATGCAGTGAGATAGGGAGGGAAGTGGGAGAAACTGCAGGAAGCAGGCATGAGCTGGGAAGGCCCTGAGATGGTAGCCAAGTCTGCCAGACCTGGAAGGGAAACTGAGGTCAAGGTGAGGTGGTTCCAGGTTTGCGACACAAGGGACAACCAAACCAATAAGTGTTGTTTATCAAGGCCTGCTGTGCACAAGCCTCTTCTACAAGGCCAGAGGAGCTCGCACTAGAATCAAGGAACTGCATTCAGATCCCAGCTCAGCCACTGACTCAGACCCCATTTTACAGGTGAGGAAGTAAGTTCAGGGAGGGGAAGAGGCCCGCCCAGGCACACACAGCTAAATCGACAGTCAAGATTGAAACCAGGCCAGATCAGTGCCTCATCCCATCACTTCTCAGGGCCTTGGTTTCCTCCTCTAATAGAATGACAGGAGTTCAGCTACAGAACGGAAGGGAGGGGCCTGGCAGCATCTGACTGGTGCCAGGTGCTGTGGAGACAAGATGCTCTCAGCTGTCCTCACCCACGTGAATCAACAGGAGGAGAAATTTCCAATGTGACAGCACCTTCCACGCTTGGTTCTAGCCACCCTGCCCTCTGCTTCTAGAGAGGGAAGTCAGGACCCTGGGCCAGGGCAGAGTGCACAGCCCAGCCAGCTGAGCTCCTGAGCTCAGATCAGTGGAAGGGCCGCACCCTGGGCAGTACCTCCCTCAGGCCTTCCAGGCAGGGTGAGAGGTGAGGCAACAGCACTTCCCCTTCTCCCCCTCCTGTCTGGCAGGGCCCACCCTCCATTTCTACAATGCCTCCTGGGAACCAATAAGGAGAGACAAGGGTCCCCCATAAAGATGAGGGATTGAGGGCAGAGCAAAGTCAATCAAAGCCAGAGCTGTCTTCTCTCTTTCCCCAGAAGACAAGGTTTTACTACATGGGGCTGAACTGTCTGTGGGTGCGTTGAAACCCTGGAAACAACATAGATGTCCAACAGCAGGGGCTCAATGAATCAACTGTCACCAGCCACGCAATGGGATGTGGCTGCCATTAGAAAGCACATGGAACTTTGTGATAACACAAGAAGATGCCCACGATGTGTTGGCTAAGTAAAACACCAAGTTGCAAATGGGTGTACTTGTATCTTTTAAAAATCATCTTGTTTGCATGCACAGAAGTACACACACATAAGGCTGCTCATTTTTCACTTCTCTGAGCCAGATGCATGTGTTTTGTATTCACTGCATGATCATTTCATAATTTCTTTTTCTTAAAAGGTCTGGAAACATCCTATCCTATCCCAGGGGTAGGGTCCAGGGGGCAGGCCTGAAGAGAGGAAGGGGACAGAAACCATCCCTTTCACTCTGTGAACTTCTGTGCCTTTGGTGTCACAATGAGCATGTGCTGCCTTTAGGTTAAGACTATCGATGAAGATATTAAAAAAATCCACACATCTCATGCAGCGCTAACTATCTCCTGTTTGGGGCAGCTTGCTGGGAGTCTGTCTGGAAGCTTCCCTCGTGCCCATCCCACGCCGCCCTGTCCCATAGCCTCTCACCTTAGAGTAAGCCTTCCCGCCTTTCAGCTCCTGTACAGAGAGGGAGAACAGCAGCAGGGTGACTAAGGGGTCCCACAGACCTCACGCGTCTCCCTGGGTCCCCCCAAACCTGGGGCAGAGCAACTCCCCCCATTTTCCCTTGGTGGGGGTAAGTTAGGGAGGGGCCTAAAGCCCCCAGGCCAGCGGCCCCACACTCACCCTCGCCCTGGGCGCACAGCCCCTGCCCAGCCTCACCTTGCGCACAGACACACGGAAGACGCAGGGGTCCAGCAGGCCCGTGGCCGGGTTGGCACTCATCTTACACACAAAGGTGAACCTCTTCCGCCACCGCACGCAGTTCTCCTGCACTTCCTCCCTGCAGACCAGAGGGGACAGGTAAGCACAAGTACGGTCACTGCCAGGCGACCCTCCATATACAGCCAGTTTCCAACCCCTGGGCCTTGGACCAGTACTGGTCTGAGGCCTGTTAAGAACTGGGCTGCAGAACAGGAGGTGAGTGGTGAGCAAGCAAAGCTTCTTCACCTTAGTACAGCCATTCCCCATCACGCATATCACTGTCTGAGCTCTGCCTCCTGTCAGATCAGTGCGTTAGACTGTCAAAAGAACAAGAACCCTATTGTAAAGTGTGCATGCAAGGGATCCAGGTTGGGTGCTCCTTAGAAGAATCTAATGCCTGATGATCTGAGGTACAGATGTAACACACCTGAATCATCCCGAAACCATTTCCCCCTGCCCCCCACCACACCCAGCTTGTGGAAAAACTGTCTTCCCTGGTGCCAAAAAGGTTGGGAACCATTGGGTACCAGGGACAGGGCAAAAGTCCTGCTGCCAGTGAGAGTGAGAAAAGGAGCTCCCTCTTCTTACTTTATGTCACAAAGTGACTGCATTTTCACAATAAGAATGGACTTTTATCCTAGCACTCTGGGAGGCCGAGGAGGGTGGATTGCCTGAGCTCAGGAGTTTGAGACCAGCTTGAGAAAGAGCGAGACCATTGTCTCTACAAAAAATAGAAAAACTAGCTGGGCGTTGTGGCAGGCGCCTGTAATCCTAGCTACTCAGGACACTGAGGCAAGAGGATCACTTGAGCCCTAGAATTCAAGGTTGCTGTGAGCTATGACACCACTGCACTCTACCAGGGTGACAGAGTGAGACTCTGTCTGAAAATAAATAAACAAAATTAAAATAGTAAAATAGCTGGGCATTGTGGCAGGCGCCTGTACTCCTAGCTACTAGGGAGACTGAGGCAAGAGGACTGCTTGAACCCAGGAGTTTGAGGTTGCTGTGAGCTACAAAGATGCCACGGCACGCTACCCAGGCTGATAGAGCAAAACTAGATCTCAAAAAAAAAGGAGAGAGAGACACTTGTCTAACTATTGTAAAAACAAACAAACAAAAAAAACATGTAATAAAAAATACAAAACACTTGGCTGGAGTGAGGTCAGGCTGGGGCACCCACTCCTTCCCAGGGAGTTAATAACCTGCTGAGCTTCCCTCTGCTCCCAGTGCTGCCCATCTACCCTGCTCCATGACCATGGGTGGCTCCTTCCACTGCCACCACTTCCCCCAGGCCAGCTCCTGCCAACCATCTCAGGAGACCCTCCCAACAGTCTTCCCAGGCTGGACTACTCTTAGCCCATTTCACAGATGAGAAGACTGAGGCAAACTGCGCCGTATCACCCAGCCAGGAAACAGCTGAGCTAGGCTCTAAGCCCAGTTCCTCTGGACTCCAGAACCCCCTTCTTCACCACTAATAACAATGACAACAATAACCATAGTAGCTAATACTCATGCAGTGTCTCCCATGTGCCAGGCAGCGTTCACAGAATTCCCCCAAGTCTAGCAGTCCCTGGAGCCCACTCCAAGTGCTGGAGATAGCAGTGCAGGCCACACCCTTCCAAACATCATCTGGGACAGCTACAATCCCAGCCCACTTCCACATTCAAAGAAATCAGGAGCTGGGGGGTAGGAGGGTAAGACTCTCACCAAGGCCTACCACTATGAAGACCAGAGTAGAGCCTAAACCCAAGCACCCCGGCTCTAGTGTGGAGACACCAACCAGGGCCCTCAGCTTCAACAACACTAACTGGGGGCATGGGGGTGTCTGGACTTCCAGCCCCTCAAGTTCCTCCTGAGCCTGGGAGCCATGACTACAGGAAAAATTTAGTACCCTGTTAACGAGGAGGCGCACTGTGCCCTGGGGGTGAGTGGGAGCAGGTGGGAACAGCTCCTGGAGCCTCTCCAGCTGCTGTAGAGGCCTCAGCAAGATCTGGAGGTGGCAGCTGCATGTGGCAGAGAAGAGCTGTGCATCTCTGTAGCTCTCCAGCCCCTCATAGCCTGCCTGGAAGAACTGCCTAGTAGAACTGGGGCTCAGCAAGGGGTGGCCATGGGAGGGGGTAGTGTGAGAGATGTCTTCAGCTCATTCCACTTAACCAGAAAGGCCAAGTGAACAGCTTAGGAAGTGACCTCTTTACATCCTGGGTGACCTGAGGAATTTGGGCTAACTGCCAGGTTGGGGCCTGAGGTGTTTGCTTCTCATGGCAATCTCGGAAGGGGAGCTCTCTGCCACCCCCTTCTACAGCTGAGGGCCAAGGGAAGCACCCTATCGCCATCCAAGTTCACATCCTTAGTGTTTGGCAAAGCAGGATTTGAACCAGGAATGTCCAACTTACGAGTCATGACTCTCAGCCATCACCTCAACTCACAGCTGTGGAGCCTGGGGAAGCCTGGCAGGTGGAACTGTGGGGTTTGTGGGCCAGTGGTGCCCTGTCATGCACTCTAGGCCCGGCTCAGGTCTCTGGAATGCCAAGCAGGCACTGAGCAGTGAACCACTGCAGTGGACAGCATCCACCCAGAGATGACTCAGTGTCACCAGGAGGGAGTAGGGGAAAGGGTGAGGCCAGGAAGGTGACCACCGCTGGGAGGTGACATTCAAGCTCAGGCCTGAATGACAAGTGGGAAGAAACCAGTGGGGGAAACAGTCCCAGGGAGGGGGAACAGCATGAACAACAGAAGAGTTCTGTTTCTTTGGCCAATGAAAGCCCCCAAATTCAGGCAGACTCAGTGAGAAGCTCCCTCCAGGCAATCCCAACTGGCTCCACAGGCGTGGAGGATGTGACTAAGGCTTATCTCGTGCTCCTATCAAGGCTGTGGACAAGGGGCAACATGACTTGGGTCATACAGAACTGGGCTACAGCCCTCACATTCACTGGGACACCACCCTCCCTCATGGGCTCCTGGGAACACGCAGTGAGATGAGCCTCATGAGGTGTCTGGTGTCTTTCTGAGATGCACTTCATCTGATGAAGACACTGGGGATAAAGGGAACTCAGTCACCGGAATGCTGCCACTCTGTCAGAAGGGTGAGCTCCAGCAACCCTCTGCAGCCCAAGACTGAGGACAAGCAGAAAGGTCAGGGCTAGAGACAAGAGGTGCTGCAGGGCTCAGCGCCTGTGGCTCAACGGGCTAAGGTGCCAGCCACGTACACCTGAGCTGGCGGGTTCGAATCCAGCCCGGGCCCGCCGAACAACAATGATGGCTGCAACCAAAAAATGGCCGGGCGTTGTGGCGGGCGTCTGTAGTCCCAGCTACATGGGAGGCGGAGGCAAGAGACTTGCTGTGAGCTGTGATGCCACGACACTCTACCCAGGGCGACAGCTTGAGGCTCTGTCTCAAAAAAAAAAAAAAAAAAAAAAGGTGCTGCAGGAGGACTGGGGACCCCGGGCATCACCAGAGTTTAGCTGTGCAGGCTCAGTTATTCATTAATTCACTCAAACAACTGAGTGCCAGCATGTGCCAGGCCCTTTTCTATGCACTGGAACCACAGCGGTGACCAGCTTACATTGTGGTGAGAGGAGAGAAATGAAGATCAAATAAACAAAAAAAAAATACATGGTAGTGGAAAGAAGAACTATAACTACCTCTACTGACAGATGACTTGATTTTGTATGTAGAAAATCCTGAGGAATCCACTAAAACCTATTTGAACTAATACATGAGTTTAGCAAGGCTGCAGGATACTAGATTAAGTATGTAAAAACCAATTCTTTTTACACACTGGCAAACATTCACATGAAATGAAGATAGCATTTCCACTTAAAATAGCATCAAAAAGAAAAAAAAATAGATGTCCAACCCAGGAAAGGGAATGTCCCAACCCCTACCTTCCTGACCTTTAAAACCCCCATTCACCATTACCCACGTGTAGATTTCTTCCTGGCCCAATTGGAAATCTTACCCCATCTGCACCCAGGTGGAATAAAGTCATTTTAATTTCACTAAAAGATATATATATATATATATATACACAAATAAAAGAATAAATTTAACAAAAGAAGTACAAAACCCATTATCTTGGAAAACTCACTGCTGAAAGAAATTAAAGATTTAAATAAGTGGAAAGACATACTATGTTCATGGATTAGAAGACTGAACATTGTTAAAATGAGAACACTCTCAAATGATTCTAAATATTTATCACAATCCCTACTGGAATCCAAAGTTGGCTTCTTAGCAGAAATTGAATAAGCGGATTATATACTTCACATGGAAATTCACGAAAAGGTACCAGAACAGTCAGCACAATCCTGAGAAAGTAGAACATAAAGGATTCACATTTCTTGATTTCAAAACTTCTAAAAAGTTACAATAATATAAGGAAGAGTGGTCCTAGCATAAGGACAGACACAAATAGAATTGAGAGTCTAGAAATAAACCTTTACGTTTATGGTCAACTGATTTTGACAAGTGTGCCAAAATAATTCACTGGGTAGAGAATAGTCTTCAACAAATGTTGCAGGGACAAGTGGATAGTCACATGCAAAGAAATGAAGGTCCCTATATCACACCATATATAAAATTTAGCTCAAAATGGATCAATGATCTAAGTGTAAGGCTAAAACTATAAAAGACTTGGAAGAAAGCACAAGCATAAATCTTTGTGATCTTCGATTAGGCAATAGTTTCCTAGCTATGACACCAAAATTGCATGTGACAAAAGAATAGATATACTGAGTGTCATCAAACTTAAAACCTTTGTGCTCCAAGGGATACTCCAAGGCTGAGTATAGTGGCTCACACCTGTAATCTTAGCACTTTGGGAGGCCTAGGTGGGTGGATTGCTTGAGTTTAGGAGTTTAAGAACAGCCTGAGCAAGAGTGAGACCCCTGTCTCTACTAAAAATAGAAAAATTAGTCCCAGTGTTGTGGCAGGCTCCTGTAGTCCCAGTTACTTGGGAGGCTGAGGCAAGAGGATCACTTGAGTCCAAGAGTTAGAGGTTGCTGTGAGCTATGATGCCAGGGCACTCTACCCAGGATGACAGAGTAAGACTCTGTCTCAAAAAAGAAAAAAAAAGTGAGGACCAATGAGAAGGTTGCTGTCTGCAAGCCAAGGAGAGAGGCTTCAGGAGAAAACAAACCTGCCTGCATCTGACCTTAAACTTGTAATCCCCAGAACGGTGAGAAAATAAATTTCTGTGGTTTAGGCCACCTAGTCTGTAGTATTTTGTTATGGTTGCCCTAGCAAAGTAACACAACAGAGTTGTTGGGAAGATAAAATAATCTATTAAAAGAACTTAGACTAGTGTTTGGCATTTAATAAATGCCCAATAAAATTAGTTATCTATTATGATGTTGGTATTGGGGGAGTTGGCAGAAGAGGAGACTGCAAAGGAAGTGAAGAGGAGGAAGGACCACTCAGCAAGCATTGCCTGCTCCAGGCTTTGTTCTGGCTTCTGCTCACTTGTGCTTCCCAGGGAGCCCTCAGACATGGCCCTGACATTGTGAGACGCCCATGGGTTCATAGTTAGCCTCTTTGATTGGCCTTTGCTAAGCTCTTCCATTTATTCATTTATACACTGTTTCTTGAAATTGTACTATGCGCCAGGCCCGGGGGTCACCGGGGAAGACAAAGCAGTCCAAAAAAAAAAAAAAATTAACAAAAAAGAAAAAAAAGAAAGAAAAGGAAAGGAAAGGAAAGAAAGAAAGAAAGGATACCCATAGAATGAAGAAAATTATTTGTAAATAATTTCTCTATGTACATGAAACTTGCATCTGGAATACATAAAGAGCATTTACAATTCAATAATAAAGACAAATAACCCAGTAATTAAATGGGCAAAGGACTCAAATACACAAATGGCCAATGAGCACACAATAAGGTGCTCAACAGCATTAGCCGTCGGGGAAATGAAAATCAAAACTAAAACTAGGTACTATTTCACACCCATTACGATGGGTAGAATCAAAGGCGAGGATGTGGAAACAAACTGGAACCCTCATACACTGCAGGTATAAATCTAAAATGGTGTAGCCACTTTGGAAAACAAAGTCTGGCAATTTCTTAGAAGGTTAAACACAGAGTTACGACATAACCTGGCAGTTACACTCTAGGTATTAGACCCAAGAGAAATGAAACCTGTCCACACAAAATCTTGTACACAAATATACATAGTAATCTTATTCATAATAACCAGAACATGAAAACAACCTAATTGTCCACCAACTGGTAAAATGGACAAATAAAATATATTATTTGGCAATAAAAAGAATTGAAATCTGGTCGGGCATGGTGGCTCTTGCATGTAATCTTAGCATTATGTTTTGTTTTGAGACAAAGTCTCACTCTGTTACCCCATGCTAGAGTACCATGGCATCATAGCTCACAACAATCTCACACTCCTGGCTCAAGAGATCCTCTTGCCTCAGCTTCCCCAGTAGCTGGACTATATAGGTGCCCGCCACAACACCCAGCTAGTTTTTCTATTTTGAGTATAGATGGAGTCTTGCTTTTGCTTAGGCTGCTCTGAAGCGCCTGAGCTCAAGCAATCCACCCGCCTTGGCCTCCCAGAGTACTGGGATTACAGTGTGAGCCATTGCACATGGCCAATCCTAGCATTCTAAGTGGCTAAGGCAGTGAGCTTGCCTGAGCTCAGGAGTTCGAGACCAGCCTAAACAAGAGCGAGATCCTGTCTCCACTAAAAATAGAAAAACTAGCTGGGCATTGTAGCAGGCACCCATAAATCCCACCTACTTGAAAGGCTGAGGCCAGAGGATCACTTGAGCCTAAGAGTTTGAGGTTGCTTGTGAGCTATGATGACACTCACTCTACCCAGGGTGACAGAGTGAGCCTCTCTCAAAAAAAAAAAAAAAAAAAAAAAAAAAGGCGGCACCTGTGTCTCAGTGAGTAGGGCGCTGGCCCCACATACCAAGGGTGGCAGATTCAAACCTGGCCCCTGCCGAACTGCAACAAAAAAATAGCCGGGCCTTGTGGTGGTGGGCGCCTGTAGTTCTAGTTACTTGGGAGGCTGAGACAAGAGAATTACTTAAGCCCAGGAGCTGGAGTTTGCTGTGAGCTGTGAAGCCATAGCACTCTACCAAGGGTGACAAAGTGAGACTGCCTCTAAAAAAACAAAAAAAGAAAAAAGAAATGCTTATACATGTTACAATATGGATTAATCTGGGTTAACCTTGAAAAGTTACGCTTTTCAAGGAAAGAAGCCAGCTAGGAAGGACCACTTAGCACATGATTTCATTCATATAGAGTTACCAGAATAGGTAACTCTATAGACAAGAAAGTAGATTGGTGGTTGCCAGGGGATGGGGAAGTTGATGGGAGTAACTGCTATGGGGTTTCTTTTTGTGGTGATGAAAAAGTTCTAAAATTGGTTGTGGTGATGGTTATACAACTCTGTGACTATACCAAAACCCACTGAACTGTACATATTAAATGGGTGAATTGTGTGGTATGTGAATTCCATCTCAATAAAACTGTTACCCAAAAAAAGTGAGTAGAAACTCTGAAAGTTGACCACATAAGGGACTGTAAAAACCTGGTTAACCTACAGAGGCGGTCAACCTAAGGAACCAAGCCTACTGTATTTATACATTTATGTGGTACATGTCCAGTCTGAAAATTAGGTCAACTTCAGAAGGTGGTCAGTGTAGGGAGGTGGTCAACTGTGGAGATCCTACTGTACCTGGCAGGTCACACACATAAATACAAAATGGAAAACACAGCAAGAAAGGTGGGTAGGACTACTGGGTAGAGAGGTGAAGGAGGGCTGCTACTTCAGGTGAATGCTTAGGGATGGCCCTTATGGCAGTGACATCTGAGCAAGGATTGGAGGGAAGTGAGGACTGGAGCTGAGTAAAGATGCGAGAAGAGCCATCAGGACACGTGAACAGCAAGTGCAAAGGCCCTGTGGTAGAGGCATGCTTGGCAAATGGGATCACAGCATGGATGCCAGTGGCTGAAGAGGAGGAGTTGAGGAGAGAGGAGAGCAGATGAGATGGGTGAGAGAGCAAAGCTGAGGCCCTACTGGGCCTCCGAACATGGTGAGGATTTTTCATCTTACTCTAACAGCAGCTCTGTCTTGCCCCCATGGACTGTGGCTTAGGCACAGGCTAAGAGCAGTCATAAGAGAGGCAGGTGGAAGAACAAAGAGAACAGACACCTCCCAAGCAGCCAGAGGGCCAAGCCTGAGAGCAGGGTAGATGGGAGCTGCCATTGCTCCCAGATGGACCCTCAGATCCACCCTACCTAGGAGATGGAAGCAGCTGCTGGAGACCTAAGGAGGAAGTTCATTGTCCTGGGTGTGTTGAAATACTCAAGAGGAATTAGGATTAGTATCTGGGAACAAAAGCTCATGTGAATTATGGGCTTTCACCCTTCCCCTTTCAGATTCTGCTGTGGGAATGACGGCCAGAAAGCTTGAGGCCTAGGGCCAGCCTGTGGTTTGAGGGCCAGCCCAGAGAATGCCACTGGGCCCTCTCAGGCTCAGGTAACAGGCCTGTTCCCTCCCTTTACGGGAAGGTGAGCCCAGGATCAGTGCTGGGCAGTCCTCCTGTTTCCACAGGGCTCTAACAATCACCTACTAGATGCCACCATCCACAAGAGGAAGCTAGCAGCCTTGCCCAGCCCACCACAGGAGGTCACAATAAAAGTGAAATAGATACTATGGCAGTGACCACTTCCTGAGGGCCTACTGTGCTTCAACCGGAACTCTTCAATACAGAAAGGTAGTTGTCCTCTGCTCTACATATGGGGAAAGTAAGGCTCAGAATGCTACATAACTCACTCAAAGTCACAAAACTGCTGAGAGAGGAGCCTTGTATGTCCACAGCCTGTGTCCCAGCCACGCTGCAGCCTGCAGCCGCTTCAAGGCCTACACTCCTCCCCACCAAACAGACCCAGGACTCCTCTGGTAGGAAGCAGCTGGGCACCATCAGGTGGGTAGTGGGAGGTCCCAGGCATAGGGCAGGGATAATGAGGGGAGATGAATACAGAGTCAGGCTGGGGTGCAGGTTGGGAGGCTGCTTGTAAGATTGCAAAATAGCCAGCCAGGAGCCCCAGGGTGGAGCTGGCCAGGCCCAGTGTGAGGAAATCTTAAGGGACTTGATTTGCTCAGAAACCTTTTATTAAGTACCCAGTACCTGCCAGGCATTGCCAAAAGCCCTGGGGACATAAACACTAAACAAGCAGCACAGAAATCCTAGCCCAGGCTCGGTGCCTGTAGCTTAAGCGGCTAAGGCGCCAGCCACATAGACCAGAGCTGGTGCATTTGAATCCAGCCCACACCCACCAAACAATGACAACTACAACAAAAAATAGCTGGGCGGTGTGGCAGGTGACTGTAGTCCCAACTCGGGAGGCTAAGAAAGGAGAATCGCTTAAGCCCAGGAGATAGAGGTTGCTGTGAGCTGAGACGCCACAGCACTCTACCCAGGCTCTGTCTCAATAAAAAAAAAAAGAAAGAAAGAAATCCTAGTCCACAAGGAGCTTACACTCTGGGTAGGAGACAGACAGAAGTAGGCAAGCACATGCCAGGTAGTCGTGAGTGCCACGGAGGTAAAGGAACTGGGGAAGGAGGTAGGTGTACCCAGGGAAGAGGGCATGAGGGACAGATGGCCAGGGAAGGTTTTAAGGGGAAGGTGACATCTGAACAAAGAGGTGAGGGACAGTGTGCCCCACATATGTGTGGGGGCAGGGCAGCACGGGCATGAGGAACAGCAAAGGCCTAAAGGTGTGACGCCACCTGATGCGTAAGAAGGAGCAGGAGGCCGATGCAGTCCAGGCAGAGGGGGCTTGGGGGGGCAGGTAATGGGCAGGGAGATGCCCAACCACAGGTGTCTATGTGTGCATGGGTGGCCAGGGCAGCAGCAATCAAAGTTGGGTGAAAACACAAAGAACCCAAATGTGAAGCAGAAGGCGGCTCAAATGACATCAAGCTGACAACTGCCAAAAGAAGGGAAGCGGGAGGGGCCGTCTGTGCTTGCTGACAGCAAAAAAGAAGTACCATCGGACCCACAGAAGCAACATGCAGACAGTATCTACAGTATAACCTGCTTCCCATTTTTATTTTCTTTTAAGTGACATATGCACTCTAAGTCACTTAAAAAATATAGTAACAGGCTCGGCGCCTGTGGCTCAACGAGCTAAGGCGCCAGCCACGTACACCTGAGCTGGCGGGTTCGAATCCAGCCCGGGCCGCTAAACAATGACGGCTGCAATCAAAAAATGGCCGGGCGTTGTGGCGGACGCCTGTAGTCCC